>PVJL010004274.1:73339-134103 GCA_004026885.1 Lyroderma lyra
AAAAAAAAAAAAAAAAAAAAAAAAAAAAAAAAAAAAAAAAAAACTAAACAAAATGGAGATAAGCAATCTACCAAACACAGAGTTCCAAACACTAGTTATAAGGATGCTCAATGATCTCAAGGAGAACTTCAACAGAGACAGAAAACATAAAAATGGAGATAGAAAACATAAAAAATAATGAGTCAGAAATGCATATAATAACTGAAATGAAGAATACATTCAAGAGAATCAATGGTAGAGTAGCTGAAGCAGAGAAGAAATCAGCTATTTTCAAGATAGCAGATAACACCCAATCAGAATAGTAAAAAGAATCCAAAATCAAGGATAGTTTAAGGGGCCTCATCAAATGTACAAACATTCACATCACAGGGGTACCAGAAGGAGAAGAGAGAGAGCAAAGAATTAAAAACCTATTTGAAAAAAATGACTGAAAACTTCCATAACCTGGTGGAGAAAATAGATATACAAGCCCAGGAAGCGCAGTGAGTCCCAAACAAGATGAACCTAAATAGGCCCCACCAAGACACAACATAAGTAAAATGGCAAAGGTTAAAGACAGAGAGAGAATCTTAAAAGCAGCAGGAGAAAGGCAGTAAGTTACCTATAAGGGAGCTCCCATAAGACTGTCAGCTGATTTCTCAACAAAAACTTTACAGGCTAGAAGGAATTGGCATGAAATACTCAAAGTGATGGAAAGTAAGGACCTACTTACTACCCAGCAAAGCCACCATTTAGAATCAAAGGACAGATAAAGAGCTTCCCAGACAAGTTAAAGGAGTTCATCACCACCAAATCAGGATGACAAGGAATCTGAGGGACTTCTTTAATACATATATGAGGTCGGACAATTAATTTTGCAAACTCATCCTAGAAAAAGTGCTTCACACCTCATTGCTGAGTATCACTATGGTCACCTTCCAAGCACTCCCGTTGGGAAGCTGTGCATTGAGGCCAGTGCCTAGCTCACCCTTCAAAGCAATTTTGGAACTCCTTTTTTGGAATGACCATCAGAGCTGTCATAGTACATAGTCTTGCTAAGGTTATGACACCTTACCAAGTTGTTTGCACAGAGCTGTCAATGCAAGCACATGATGGCAGTTTGTGACCTTAACTGTCCAATTTTGGGTATAATGATGGCTCTGATGGCCATTCCAGAATAAGAGTTTCAAAACTGCTTTGAAGGGTGGACTAGGTGTTGGAGTTGGTGCACAGCTTCCTAAGGAGAGTGCTTTGAAGGCGACCACCATGATATTCAGCAATGAGGTACATAGCACTTTTTTTAGGATGAGTTCACAAAACTAATTGCCTGACCTTGTATGTATAGTGCTAAGTGAATCTTAGACTAGCCAGGGAGATAATGTTTTGAATTGTATAAATGTCTAACCACTATACTATACACCTGAAGTTAATACAAAATAATAACAAATGTCAAATAAATAAAATGTAGGAAGAAAAAATATAACAGCACCCATGTTACAAGAAAAATTGGAATCTACGCAGTCACTCCAATATAATGGGGTGTGCCGTAGCTTGTGTGCCTTTTCTGCAAAATGCATTAACGAGCACAGGTTTTTACAGCACGGCATGTCATCTCTGTATATGCCATGCAGGTTTGAGTTGTCGGGAGGGGCCCACGGGAATGCCAGGTCCCAGGATGAGGGCCTGCCCTTGGCTGTGCACTCACATCTGAGTCCTGGGAAGGTTAACTACTACCTGTTAAGATGAACAGATTATGTTTTTCACCAACATCTAAACTTGAGAGCTTATTAAAAAAGCCAGACTTCATTCATTATGTGTGGAACTTTTTAATATGACACAATTTACATATTTAATAGAACACTGTATTATAGATATATATAGACATAGATATATAAGAAACATGGGAAAATCTTCATTAGGAGAAACGATAAAAGCTCAATAGGTCAAAAATGTTAAATTTTACTTTTACTGTGTTGAAAAAAAATGACTTTCTGTCCAATGGGAAGGTATTAATCAATATGAGATATATTCCCTGCCTTCCTTGAGTTCATGATCTATTTAGAGAAACCATATGTGTAAGAAAAATGAAATAACAACAAAACTTAAAAATAGTCCTGAACACCTACAAAAGAAATACTCTTAGTTCATTACTAATGATGAAATAAATTTGTGCAAGCAATAATTGTTATAGGAATTCATGAAAGAAAAAGATCCTTCTTTTAGGACACTGAGAAAAGGTTTTACAGATAATGTATTTTGATATACAAAACCCAGGAAAGTCATCAAGGAGGACTCTGAGCTGTATCTATCTAGGACCAAATCCATATAATTATGAAGAACTTGGTTTACACTCTCTTCCTTACAAATTTCAAAATGGTATTGCTCTTTGGGTAGCCACTCCCACCATAAATTTGAAGTAAAGCAGTTAAAGTTTCAATCAATCAGTGATATTTTTTTCCATGAGACTGAAGATAGTTCTGGAGAGAGAGTGGGTTTTTCTGACAGTGTCATTACTGAGGGGAAAAGTGACATATCCAGCAAATCAAAGTTAAAACACAGAATTACAAACGATTCTGAAATAGTGAATGCCAAGAGCAGGGCAATCTCTATTTCTCTGTTCTTTTAAGGACATTAGATATCAGCCCTCAGGAGAACACGGTGCATACAAGACAACCTTTGATGCTGGCTGCTGTCCTGTCCGCTAGCTAAGAATAATTCTATCACTGTGGGACCCAATAAGATTCCGTGGCTCACCAACCTTGACGGAAGCGATTCAACCTGATGTCTGCTCTAGAGGCAAAGGCAATGCTGATACGGCTTTGGTCTAAAACCAGCAGAGTCAGGGACCTCTGACATCACCCACTGACTGTGATCACATGATTATGTCTATGGTTCTTAACCAGAGGTAGGCATTAGAATAGCTGAGGAGCTATTAAAACACACTGAGAAGTCTTGGTTGCACTTGAAGCAATGAAATCACCTCTGGAGGGGGCATGGGCATCACTGTTTTCCAAAGCTCTCCGAGTGATTCTGGCGTGCACCCAAGGTTAATTACTAGTGTAGTAGCCCAGCGCTTCTTACATCCCAACGTGCATATGGATGACCTGGAAGTCTAGTTAAAATGTAGATTCTGACTCAGGAAGTCTGAGATGAGACCTGAGATTCTGCATTTCTGATAAGCTCTCAGGGGACGCTGATGCTACTTGTGTAAGGTCCCCATTTCACTATACAGATCTTTTTATACGTCCTTTTAAAAATTAGCAAGAGGGGAGTTCCCTGGTGGTGTTGTGGCTTAAGGCTTCGGCGCTGGCGCTGTCACCGCTGCGGCCTGGGTTCGATTCCCAGCCAGGGAATACCCTTGCCCCCTCCCCTACAAAAAAAAGAATTGTTGAATTGTGTCAGGGCTGGTTTTCCTTAGAGTATTTTAAACATCATCCTCATCATCAAAGCAGTCTTCTTGGATTCGATGGAAAGTGTTGTCCCCTTCTCCTCATGGGAGGCTCCACAGGTCATCTCCAGAGATGGGCCAACTTTCACAGGCCTCCACTTCCCCCAATCGCAGAGAGAACGTATCATAATAAATAAGCTTGAGTGGGGCTCAGAAAAAGAATAGTCTTAAAAGTTGGATTTTAGGTTGAAAATAATTGTGTGCGCCTCTTAGCCAAGTTATTAAACATGCATAAGAGTTGGCTTCCAAGCAAGCTTCTTATGGAGAAACGAAGGAAAGGTCATGGGCCATCCTAAGGCAAGACCAACCACGACACTCACGTTAAAGCAGAAGAGATGAGTTCTCCTTTTGCCCCCTGGTGACAACGGCAACAGAGAATGCTCGGCTTGTATTCCGGGTTTGTGTGTAGCACGTGCATACGTGTGACTACACGCAGGGACAAGTACACCCAAGAGAAGCAGATACATGCAGACTAACTTTGCACTTGCAAGTGCTGACCTCTGAGTCAGAGATCGGATCCAATGTTAGCTCCGTGACCCCACCTGTAAAATGGAGGAGCTGGATTGTATAACAAGAGCAGCCACTGCTCCTGGAGTAGTTATTACGTCAACAACTGGGTGAAGTCCTTGGCAAGCTCTTAATCCTCTTTACGGCCCCCCCCGCAGACACAGTATGTCGCACCTGCTCTTGCAGATAAGGAAAGGGAAGGCCCAGGGCAACTGTTTACTGTCCAAGGGTGTCAATGATAAATTACATTTTGCTCCCGCCCTAGAGAAGCATCCATGGGTGACTGTCAGCACCCTTTATTAAGTCCGCACGCATGCACACACTTGAAATTAGGATTGCAAGACAAACCTGGGGACCCCACAGTGGGTGCACTTAACACAGACCTCTCATTTCCTTGGGGTTAACCCAGCCTGACCTGGATGGAACTCTCTGATCACTCTATCACCGGGGAGAACCCACCGAAACAGCAAAGGAACAGGAGAGAGACGGGAGCCAAACAGAAAATGTGTCTCCTCTTCAGGCCGCTATCGGCAGAAACCGCTGGGTTGGGGGATTCAGGGTGGGAGGTGTTAAGGAGGGAAGAGCTCACCAACAGAACAGAAGGAGAACTGACTGGGCGGGGAGCACACAACGCAGCACACAGATGACGTGTCACAGAACTGTACACTTGAAACCTATATAATTTTACTAACCAATGTCACCCCACAAACTTAATAGTAATAATTGTAAAAAGACTATTGTGGACCACAAATGTTTACAAAAGCAATCAGTTCGCCTTAAGGTTGGGGGTCATGCAGACCCGGAAAGATATCCTTTTCAGAGACAGAAGAACTTTCCAGGCCAGGGCTCTGAATCTATGAGAAAGAGATGTTAGAGGAATGGAAAAGATTCAGAGTCTTCTCGGGCCAATATAAAAGGAACCCAAAGGCAGCACGCTTTATAAAACTGGGGAGCAAAGAATAGTTTCAATGGACCTGTCATTATTTCAACACCAACAGAAAGGAGAGAGAAAAATGTTGAAATAAAAACAAGAGAAGATAAGCCTACACCTGAAAAGTCAAATTAAGAGCATATTATTTTTAGATGACTCAGTGAAGCAGAGAACATTATAAACAGTAACTGTTTACTTGTTCAAGGTAATAAAAGATAACAGGCTCAACAAAAACCAAAAAGACCTAATACATATATTTCTGTATTTTTGTCTTGTCCAGAAAAGATAAGAAAAAAACAGAGGGTAAAAAGGGTTTGTTGGAGTTAAGAAAGTAAGGAAAAAACAAATTTTCATACTTAAATATAATTAGATACAAAGTATATAATTAGCCTTTAAAAAATCAGCAGTGGCACAGATTGAGTCAACTACATAGACTAGAAAGGAAAAAGTCACAGGATTAAAAACAGGTAGGAGAGAAGGTATTCAACATCATAGGCAATGGAGAAACAACCTATCTTATCGCTTGTATTCCTAAATAAAAGAGAACTATTTATATATAACGGGCAAAAGTCCACAAAGTTGATAGGTTATCTCAAACCAAAAGAAAAATATCAATCCATGGGGTAAAGGAGCTTGCTATGACCAAGGAAAAAGAATGGAATGGCTGCTACAGCATGACATAATAAACACAAGGTAAGAAATGGGCACGTAAGCAAGAAAAGACATAAATGACGATCAAATACACGTTAGAACAGTAAATATAACTGACAGCTTCACGTATTAAAAGGGAAAAGCCTCTTAGATTCAAGCAAATAAGAGATGAAGCAAACATTAAAATAAAAAAATGAAAATTAAAACTAAAAAAAAAACCCTGAAAATAATAGTTGACAATTAAAAAATAGAGTGTGTGTGTGTGTGTGTGTGTGTGTGATTTCATCAAGACAAAATCCAAGATTATAAGTATTAAAAGAAGAGAGTTGGCATTTTTGTCTGTTGTTTTGCTTGCTGTTTGTTGTTTTGGAAAGGTAATCCAATGTAAGCACACACGTTTTCTATCACGTAATAAAACGTGCCCAAATGCCTGCGTGCTTGTACGCAGACATGCACAACCTGGTTCTTAATTGCATGTGCTGCTGTGTCACTCGTCTTTTGTAAGCTGAATACCGACGTGGATGCATCGGGAGACGAGCAGTCACTCTGATGCCTCGTGAGGGGGCTGCTCAGCAGGCCAGGTGGCCTGCGACAACAGTGTCTCCATTCTTCACGTCCCCGCGTGGCTGAGAGCTCATGGGAACGTGCCATAATTTTGTCCTTATAACCTCATGAACATGAGTAGCAAGTGGGAAAAGACACGAAAGGGTTGGCATTAATATCACCAAGACCGAGGTGGCTGGCTGAAGTGCGGTTACGAGAAAAACAATGAATTACAAAGCAGAGAGAGTGCAATTCCCACGTGTGACCACGGTCAGAGCAAGGTAAACGCAGTAGCAGCCCCGCAGCGGAGAGCTCCTCGCACGCAGGCACGGGCACGCTGCATGCACACGGGAAGGAAAGGAGTAGGACGCTGGGCACAGGCCATCGGATGATCTCTGTCAGAGGCAAGACGCAGCACAGGTGATCCGGAACGACCTTTTCATTCGGGGACTGAGATGGTAAAGACCTCCATAAAAAACAACATGGACAGGTCCACAGTGCACAGGCGGACAGCCGGCTACAAACGCAGGGTAGGTTGTGGTTGTGTCCAGATGTTTTTTATACCATAAACATATATTATTTGCATAAGAAGTCTTATCCCTATAATGAAAGAAATGTTAAAATTTACTTCGGAAATGTGATTCTTGAAAGAAAACCAACGGGCTGCCTTAGCGGTGACATGAATGAGATTTGGGAGAGAGAATTTCAGCGTGTGACCGGAGGCAAGTCTCCTGCGACGCCACTCCTTCGAGCTGACGGTGAGGTGGCACAGGCCGAGGTGAGCCCGACAGGCGACACCTCTCTGCGGTGTGTTTCCGATGTTATTTCTTTTGGTCGAGCCTCACTAAAGAGAACGTCCCGTGGTGGGAACTGAACATGTACGTTGGGTTCTTCTCACAACTACCCCTGGCCCTGGAACCTCTCCCCGCGTTTCTGACACTCCAGTTCTAAGCTGAGGGTCTGCTCCCGAGGGCACCCACGTGAAGCAGGCCTTTCAGAGGGTCTGAGGCAGAGGGCTTGTTTGGTTTGGGTTTTGTTTTTATGAAGTCTATCCTGATGACTGTTACATTGTAGCCATTGCTTCTGTTGCCTTTGACCTCACTGGCTCCTTTCCTCTACAGATATCGATAAGCTGTCTATCTCCTGATGCCGTAAAATGAAACGATCGACCCGCCCCACTTTCTGGAAGATCTGAGGCTGATGTGATTGGTATTTTCAAGAGACCAATTCTGGAACTTTCCAATGAAGGCCTACCACACCGAGGGCACACTGGTCAAGGGGTGGGTAACGCTACAATGGTTACAAGCTTGCCTCCAGATACAGAACATTAGGAGACGATGACTACTCACTTAAAATTAATTGGTTTAAAACAACATGATACGATCATTATTTGCAGAGCGCCCGCACAGGCTGGACTGCAGCCTACAAAGCTAAAAGCGCAGTTTGCATTACTTGCCCTTTGCATAAACCCAGCTCCGGAGAGCAAGGGTCTACGACGTCAGGTGACCGCCCCGCCCCACCCCCCTGGTTTTCTTCCCTTCCCACTGCAGCTCACCTGACAGACAAGGGGCACAGAGGAGAGAGACCCCAGCCACCTTTGGGGCCACAAAGGAGGGCTGTGTCACTTACTGGAAAAGCCCACGTGAAAAGACGTTGCAGAAAAAGGACAGCGACGTTAAGTGCACTTAGGGGCGTTCGGTGAGTGCTTCTTCGCCAGCCCCGCGTCCTCCCGTGCGTTTTGGGTTGGCGGTCAATGGCGGCGAGCACGTCCGCCTGCCCTCCCACGGCGCGCACGGCGGCCTCCGGTGGGTCCCTGGGGACCCGACTCCTCGTCCTCGCCCCCAGAACCACGAGCGCCAATGAGTTTCGGCGCGCAGTTCGTAAACCACGATGGAAGTGTTACATGGGCCTTCCTGAAGTGTGACAAACGCATACCCATGGGTGACCCAGACCGACGTCAAGGTATGTAACATGACCATCACCCTAAAAATAGTTCCTTCGTGGGCGTAAGTCCCACGTGCCACCCCTGCTGACAACCACGGCCCCGGCATCACAGCAGCACGGACACAGCGCGGACGCATTCTGTCGTGGAAGCCGCATGACTGGACGACCAGGAGGTGCCGGGTGGGGTTGGCGCCTTTCACTCGGCACCGGTGTGCCGACGCTTCCATTTACGGATACACCAGCTTGTCCCTTCTCCTCTGGGGGCACAGCGGGGCTGGTTCCAGTTTTCGGTCTTTCTGGGTGTTTTTTTGTTGTTTTTTTGCCTTCTTCCCAAACATCTGTACCTTGCCAAGCATTACATTCTTTCTAGGTCATTTCCTTTTCTTTTTTGCATTATTCTTCACCAGAACTGAAATGAGGTCTAAGGTCTAATGGAAGACACTGGGGTAGGAGGGGAGGAAGGCTGGATGGGGGGAGAGGACCGCCCTCTCTCTGCCCGGCGTGGCAGCTCACCGGTACCGACTCGGAGCTCCCTTTCTTTAATGAGTTATATAGTTTAAATATTCAGTTAGTAGTTCTGAATCAGCACTTACCTATTCACTACGTCTTATGCCTTTAATCACCACATATAAGACAATTTAAAAATATTTTTACATGTGATGAGGCTTTACCTTTATTAGAGACCCTTTTCTCTCTTTAAGCGTACTTAATTAATATTTCACATTATGCATAAGCCCATGAGGGGGGTATCACACAGGTTTCTATTATGTCTTAAAGTTACTGTAATTATTATAAATTATTCTCAAACCACATGACGGGCAAGAAACGTTCATATTCTTTCCTAACAGCACGTATTTTGTAATAATAAATGTCCCTATATTTAAATATCTTGAAATTCTTTAAAAAGAATAACAATTTTAACACAGTGTGTGCAAATCTATGACCTGTAACAACATTCTTTTAATTATCACGTCTGCTTCTTACCACAGGTGGGAAAAAAAAAAACTTATTATTTAAAAAATACAAACTTGTCCAAGAGCTTCTAGAGAGCAGTAAGCAATCACATATTTTAAGGAGAAATATAATCAAGTATCCACTGCAATGACACAGAGCTTCAGGTGACATTTAAGGGGTGTAAGGCTTCCCGTTTATAGTCACAAAACGACACGACTGTCTGCTACACTCGTTGAGCTGGGTGGAAGAGGACAGCCAGTGAAACAGTAAAAGGTCTTTAAAAGACATCATGGAGACAAACAGGCGTTTCGCTAGTGCATGATTGTGTCACACAAGAGACCCGGAGGCAGACATGCTCGGGGCTGATCTCGGGAGAAGCAGGTGGTTTCAGATGTGGGGTTCCGAGAGAACCTGCCTTGTACGTTCATCACGGGCACCCAGTGCTAATGTGTGCTGTCGCTCAAAGCCGAGGGAAAAAGACCACGGCGGGAGGTGACAGAGTCAGGCTTCCTGGAGTGTGGGCATAACCGTGTGAATGATACCAGGGCTGCCCTCACCCCCAGCTCTGCCAGCCTCCCACGGGGTGAAGCCAGAAGCCGGCACGTCAGCCCAAGGCCAAACTCATCATCTTGTCCTTAAATTGGCATGCAGTCAAACACGTGAGGTAACCTCTCTGAGCCTCAGTTTCCTCATTTGTACACACTTCCTTCCCATGGGTCTCGTGATGACTGAACACTGTAAGTTCTCCTTCTGGCGGATGCTCAGGGGACATCGTTAATGATAAGGTAACAGGTAGTCTGTGCACATGATCCGCCAGGTGTTCTTCTAGGTGCTGGTGGTACGTTACTACAAAACGATCCCCAAGAGATCAAGACTCCCTGAAATTCAGAGCCTGTGTAGCATCCCCATACACTGAACCAGGCGTGGACTTAACACTTGTTTTGGCCAACAGGAGACAATAGAAGTGACAGCTGGGGAGTTCTAGTTTCTGGCATTCAAGGGCTTAACGGCTTCTGCTTCTGATTTCTTGCTTTCCTGAGCTGCCATGCAACGAACGAAGCTCGGGTCGGTCTCCTCGAGTTGGAAAGGCCACGTGTACAGAGAAAGATGCCCTGGAGGATGACGCAAGCCAAGGGGAGGCCCGGGTCACCCCCAGCCACTCCAGTCACCCACGTGTGACATCACACGTGCAGGATTCTAGCCACAGACGAATCGGCCGCTGACGGAAAACACATAAATGAATCCAGTCCACACTGGACAAGGGGACCAGCTGAGTCAAATAAGTGGCTGTTGTTTTAAGCCACTAAGTTTTGGATGGCCTGTTACACAGCAGTGGTTAACCGGCAGAGTTTACTGATTCAGCCAACTGCACATTGATACTTTTATGAACCCCATCTACTGCTGAGGACACTGAGTGACAGATAAGGTAAACACATTTCCTGAAGTCATGCAGCTAAGGCATGGCAGAGCAGGGACTGTACCCACACAGCCTGGCTTCACAGCCCTCCCACTCGGTCCCCACAGTAAATGTCCTCTCTGGTGCGTTCTTTTCTTCTGAAATAACAAGGCCAGATCTCAGGTCCTGGGGTCACTCAGTCTTTTCCGGTATCTTTATAGACTCTGACCTAAATTCTTCCTTCTCGTGGGTTTCTGTTGGATGGAAGATAGATAGATAGTTGGATGACAGATGATAGATAGATACAATACATAGATAGAAGATAGATAGATAGATGACAGATAGATAGATGACAGATGATAGGAATGACAGATGATAGATAGATGATAGATAGATAATAGAGAAATGACAGATGATAGATAGATAGATAGATAGAGGTAGGTAGATATAGATGGATACTATAAATTTGAGACTTGGTAATAATAAGGAAAAGGCATATCCTAAAGGAGTTCATATGCACACACATTTTAATAGATAGCTCCTGGATTTTGGCTACTCAGCATCTGGTCCATCTTTGTGCAATGGCACCCTAATTTCCTCTGTGGGAATCCGCCCTCACCAAGTGGAAAATGTGTGGTACCGAAGCTGACAGCCAGTTCTCCTGCCTCTCCTCCCTGACGAAGCAACCTTGGCTCGTGCTGAGGCCAACATGACACTCCTCAGAAAGCGCGTTGTGGAGTGAGGACAAGATACACGCACTAATTCCATTGGTACCGTGCGCCTGAAACTGTGAAGGAATTCCAGGCATCAGAATGTCTGATTTCGGGTCAACGGCTCCAGCCCTCCCTGCAATCTCAGCCCCAGGCACCCCCGTCCAGCACGGCTCCGCTCTAACACGGCTCGAGAATTAGAGAAATCCCTGAACGACACGGAACGTGCTAAGAGCTTTCAGGAGCAACAAATACCTCATTTGAAATGAGGGAAATCCCCAATAACACAGAACGTAATAAAGGCTTTTACAAGCAGAAGATATTTAACACATATTGATGTCATACATTTGGTGAAAATTGCTTTAATAAAGATCTCTCTCTTAATTATAAAAATATAATAGTATGTTTTTTTAAATTTTTGGAACCCCCTTTTTGGTTAGTTTGTTGTTTTGTATAACACGGAATCCCATAATATGGCATTTTTAGGAACAAGCAAATGTGTTACTTGGGGGTTACCTGTACCGTAGCCCCCCTTATCCACAAGGGACACGTAAGAACTCCAGTGGATGTCTGAGGCCGCAGACAATATGAACCCTATGCACACTGTTTTTTCCTAATCACACACACCTATGGTAAAGTTTAATTTGTAAGTTAGGCACAGTAAGAGATACACAACAATACTAACAAAATATAAGTTATAACAATAAACTAATAAAAACATCTTACTGTAATGTACTCATACAGTTTGAGATCCAACAGCAAAACTAGTAGAAATTTATTTTTCCTTCTTTATAATTTCACACACAGGAGATCTGTTCTTACTGTAGATCCGAGAAACCACAGCACACACCATTTTTTCTTTTCTAATTAAGTCATGAACTTTACCCTTTTCATTTCCAGGAAGCACTATATGGCTTATCTTTGGGGCTAAGCTGGCCACAAAGTGACTATTGCAACCGGTGGGGAACCTACACAGTGTGGGGACACTGAACCAAGGGGAGATTCAGGTTCTGGGCAGGATGGAACAGACAACGCGAGATTTCACCATACTACTCACAATGGCGGGCACTTTAAATCATGAATTGTTTAGTTCTAGAATTTTCTATTTAATATGTTCACACTGCGGTCGACCACAGATAACTTATTAAAACTACAGAAAGTGACGCCCTGAACGGGGAGAACTAATGGACTTCAGATGAACTCTCCCTGGCTCTCTCTCACACACACATACTTTGTCTCATAGCTAACAACTAAAGAAACCAAATTAATAGACACATTCATGTGAATGTGCTTTTAAAAAGTCTGATAAACCCAGAAACCCACAACTCATAACTGAACCTAAACATTCAGATGAAGTAACAAGTAAGCCTATGTAAAAGTCCCATGGAACGTACTATTCATGAGGCCCTATAATGTTTTCAAGCATTCAGAAATCTTAGATTAAAAATGAGTCTGAGTATGAAATCACAAGAGTAGCATAATCCTATTATCGAAATTTGGCAAGAGAAAAATCACTACAATGAAAGCAAAACCCACTCATACTAATCTCGCTTACGAACATATAAAAATATATCCTAAATCTGCAAATTATGCAGATAATATAAAAAGTAATACACTATGAAAAAACTGGTTTATTCTTAGAATGTGACAAGGTTTAACATTAGGATATTTAATATCTCACATTAAAAGGTCAAAAGACAAACATCTGATAGTATTAGTAGCATTCACTAGAAAAGAGATATTTTTCAATAGTTACTTTTGACAATAACAAGTAACATTTATTGTTTGAAAATTTCATTTAACTAAAATTCAAAATTAATTTCTTAACTTGAGAAGTCATTATTCTCTGAACTCAAAAGTCAATGTTATATCTAAGCAGGCTGACCAAACGTCCGATGTGGTCAGCCTAGTCTCACTGGGCTAAATGCAGGGTGTCAGTAGGCTGACCAGACGTCCTGCTTGAAATAGACAGTACCGGTGTGTTCTGTCCCATTTCCAATAGGATGCCTGCTCAGCCTATTTCTAAAATCACCATCTCCCAAATTGTTTTCTATCAATTTTAATACAACTTAGCCATCAAACATATCTACGTTCCAATAGATATGGAAATGGTAGTGTCAACAAATGATGTTTTTTAGCAGTCTTTTTCATAGTATTTAACGTCAAATGTGTTTGTTAGCGTCCCCAAAAGCATTCAGAAATAAGTGTGTCTAAATTTTTTTCTTACTTGATGAATATATCCTTTCAACACTGAGCACTTTGGGCACTAGTTTTCCAAAAACTATATTAAAACCAATTTCATAGTAGAGGTAACCCTATTAAATTCAGGAGAAGATAAGAATGCTCACTTATATCACTATTATAACATTTTCCTATTAATTTCAGTTAATTTATCTTAGAAAGAAATATAGGAAAAAGAAATACTGTAAAGGACAGATCTTATTTGTCCCAATGTTTTTCATAACAGAATTGTCTAAAGTAAACATAAGAGTATCAATCCAAAAATGTTTGGAATAAAACAAAAGTTTTATAACACATAGAAGTTGTGAATGGGGAGACTGGATACAGAAAAATGTATACATTTTGCTACAACATCAAAAAAGGTTAATTCTGTGAGAAACTGAGATATAAAAATATACCAGTTGGAATAAATCAAGATAAAATTTCCCAGAGATTTGCTTTTTAGTGAGAACTCTATTATAGAGATTTAAAAAATTATGAAAGTATAATAGTATAGAGTATTTTCAGTTGAAAGTGGAAAGTCAGAAGACAGAATAGAATGCCCATAACAGATTCAATATGTTAAATAATTAAATATATGATAAAAATGGCACTTTAAATAAAAAATAACAGGATGAGGTTCAATAAATTGGGTTGGCACAAGTTAAGTCAGAACTCTGCATTCTACCTACACACAGAATTTCAAAGGAATTCAAGATCAAAAAGGGAGCAAATAAAAGAAAGAGAGAAATATGTAGTTAAATATTAATTCTTGGAGTTGGATTTGTCTTTCTAAGCATAGATGCAAATTTTTTTTAATAAAAAAGAGGCCTGGTTTGGAATCCATAAAAGTGAAACATAGCTGAATAGTAACAACAGATTATAAGAAAAGGTAATATGTTGATTATAAAAGTTTCATAAATCAAAAAGAAAAAGATACTCTAACAGAAATATTGGCAAAGAATATGATCTATCCATACAAATGTGTGCACACACACATAACACACACACAAATGCAGACACCAAAAATGTCAATAGAATATTTATGAGACACAAACTCAGTACCATACTTCAAAGTGCAGATGTAAATTACCTCTCTTCACTTAACAAACGGAGGAAGACACCAATAATGATAACACACAGTATTGGTTAGAGCATAGGAATACCATTAAAAATGCTATGATTTGGATCAAAAGACAAAGTGACATAACTTCCAGGAGGCCAATTTGTCAGTTCACCATTAAGGCCCTGAAAAAAT
Source organism: Lyroderma lyra (assembly GCA_004026885.1). NCBI lineage: Eukaryota > Metazoa > Chordata > Mammalia > Chiroptera > Megadermatidae > Lyroderma > Lyroderma lyra. The sequence continues at coordinate 87,881 of PVJL010004274.1, forward strand.
GACACATTATTTGATCTGGCAATTCTACTTCCAGGAATTTATATTAAGGTTATTATCATGAGTGGGTACAAAGATGCATATGTCCAAGTAGTTTATACGAAGCAGCTTTCATAAGACATAATTCATCTAATTCCCCAAAGAACGTATGCATTCCCATTCTTTTTAGTGTATTTGTAGGATTGTCCACACAACCTGATTGTAGGATGTATTTGTTCACCCTACAAACCTTAGCAATCAATCTCACTTCCGTCTCCCTGATTTGCAAAGATTTCTCCTTTCTCAAATTTTCTTCATACTAATCCTTAAATATTTTTTATGAATTTCATTTGAAATGTCTTTTTTCATCTTAATAGAGATCATTATACAATCAGCATTTTCATTTGTTTTCTGAGAATTAACCAATCAAACAGAGGATTTTCGGTGTAGTCCTCAAGCTCTAAGTTTTTCTTGGCAATGTTTAATTATACGAGGTCTGACAATGAAGTTCATGAACTTTCCACCATGCACTTACGTTGGCAGCACTGTACAAACAACTCGGTTAGATGTCATAACCTTGGTCTATCTGTGTCTCACAGCTGTGTTCATGTCAACGTGGGGCAGGGTCTTGCTGAGTGGCATTCATTATTGTTGCGTGTTTTTCTTGAGCCATTGTGAGAATGTCAGAGCTTGAATGAGAGCAATGAACAAACATTACATTTGTTGTTAAACTTAGAAAGAGTGGAAGTGAAATCAGGGACATGGCAGTCCAAGTTTATGGGGATAATGCCACGAAAAAAATGGCAGTGTACAAATCAATTAAACATTTTTCTGAGGGGGGAGAAACCATCACTGATGAAGAGGTCAGGGCAGCCAGAAACAAGCAGAACTGATGAAAACATTGCAAAAATTTACTGAATTATGTGTCAAAATCATCGATTGACTGTGAGAAGCATAGCAGACCAAGTAAACATTGATAGAAAAACAGGAAAATCTTCACTGAAAATTTTGGCACTAGAAATGGTCCTGAAGGAGCTCACCCATGAACAAAAGTAAAGGGGAATCAAAATTTGCCAAGACCTTTTGGAGAGGCGAGACAATGTTTTGGGCTGTGTTATCCCTGGTGATGAAACACGGGTGCACCAACACGACCCTGAAACAAAGGGTCAAAGTGAACAATGGAAGTCAGTCAATTCTCCATGACCAAAAACGTTCCATCAGTCCAAATCAAGAGTCAAAATGATATTGCTAACCATTTTTGATACCAGAGGGATTGTTCATTATAAATTTGAACCAAATGGACAAACAGTCAACCATATTTACTATTTGGAAGTGCTGAAAAGGCTGCACAAAAAAGTTAGACAAAATGACCTGAACTTCACACCAAATCATGGTTCTTGCATCAGGACAATGCACCAGCTCACAGGGCATGTCTGTGGGGGAGTTTGTAGCCAGGATACAAATAACTGTATTAGGACACCCTCCCTACTCACCTGATCTGGCCCCCCAGTGACTTTTTTCTTTATCCAAAGATAAAGGAAATACTGAAAGGAAGACATTTGATGACATTTAGGACATCAAGGATCATACAACAACAACTCTGATAACCGTTCCAGAAAAATAATTCCAAAGTTACTTTGAAGGGTGGACTAGGTGCTGGTGTCAGGGAGTACTTTGAAGGTAGCCATAGTGATATTCAGTAATGAGGTGTGTAGCCCATTTTTCTAGGATGAGGTTGTGGACTTCATTTCAGACCTTGTGTACCAAGGCTACGACACCTTACTGAGTTGTTCGTACAGGGTTGCCAATGCAAGTGCCGGGTGGCAAGTTGGAGAACTTAACTCAGACCTCATATATTGAATTGGCAAAGATGTCTATTACAGTGGTTGATTTTTAAAAAGATTTTCATAAAGAATACAGAGGATAGAATAATAATGAATTTGTTAAAAACTTGGCCTTTGGGGAAACAAACCAAACCAAAACAAAACAATATAAAATAAAATGAAACAAAACACCTCAAAACAAATCTCAGCTTTTGCAAGTATTATCTATATGACTTAAGGCCAGTTATTGAACCTCTGAGCCTTGGCCTTTATGTTTATAAAATGAGGAGGATAATATTACATACTCTACTTATTTGACGTACGATCAATGAAATGGCACAAATAAGGCACTGTGCCCAGTCCCTGGCACGTATTAAGCACAGACAAATGGTAGCAATAGTGATCTCTTTATGCGAGCAGACCGCGAAGTTCACCTGGCCTCTGTCTAACCATGTTTTAGCTCTGTGACCTGGGAAACACCTGTAACTACTGTGCTTCACTTCCCCGCTTTGTAATATAAAGAAAATTATAAATTCTACCAGCGTTGTGGTAAGGATTACACTGAATTATCATACCAAGCACTTTTCCAAGTAACTCCTAAAAAATACTAGATATTGTTACAGTTTTATTGGACGAAGCTCCATTTTCTGTCTTAATAAAACAATTGGAGATCAGTGTGGGGCGTCTTCCTGGGAGCAATGTGATCTGACCTGGGTATACCAGGAGCTATAAACGTGAAAGGGAGGGCTGTGTCCATAACGTCCTATTTCGGGAGCAGGACGCTGCCTACTTACAGTCACACCGTGCTGTGAGTACCACGGAGGGAAAGAACAGTCGCTCCCCGGGCTTACGACGGAGCCATCACATACTCGGTTTGTCCTGGCGACGTACCAGGGCTGACCGGGGGCTCGGTACCGGGGCTCTGACCGGGGGCCTGGTACCGGGGCTCTGACCGGGGCTCGGTACCAGGGCTCGGTACCGGGGCTCTGACCGGGGGCCCGGTACCGGGGCTCTGACCGGGGCTCTGACCGGGGCTCGGTACCGGGGCTCTGACCGGGGCTCGGTACCGGGGCTCGGTACCGGGGCTCTGACCGGGGCTCTGACCGGGGCTCGGTACCGGGGCTCTGACTGGGGGCCCGGTGGGGTCTTTCAACGGGAGCTTTCCCCGCCCACTCTGACACAGCTCTAAATCCACCTCGATCCTATCCCCGCTGTCACTCCAGGGGAAAGCCCCCAGAGCACGTGGGCATTTGTGGACTCGACCAAGGGCTACACTCAGATTCAGCCCAGCTTCCCCACGGGTGGGACCGAGCCTGCCTCTGAGGTACATTTTCTGGAAACTGATAAAAAAGAACGTCCGCAGAGATTTATTTTATTAAGATAATTTCTGCCAATTAGAATTTTTCAACCGACCACCTGTCCTGATTGGGGAACAGCCCACGCTGTTGACCACATACGGCAAGAAGGAAAACGCGTCTAGCACGCCGCCGGGCCCTCGTTACAAAGCGCCCATTACTAAAACACTGTTTCGGGGCAAACTAAGGGAGTAACGTTTTCCGTCAGCGCACTCGGTCGCCATCCCGAATGCAGTCTCCATGATGAACTGGGGTTTCACAGATAATCAGGTGTTCTTCTCTATGAATAGTAGCACATTTGCTTGAGAGGCTCCTGAAAGGTTTCTGGCTCCTGTTGCCAGACTGAAGGCTGAAGAAAACTGGGTGATTTTATGGACTCACTCAGACAATGGATATCTAATTATACACTTAAAAAAAATGAGCCTCCTCCAAAGGTTTAGCAGGAGTAGAGATAAAATTGCCAAAAATAAACATGTAAAATATGACAAGGTTAGCAATAAACGAAAACAGAGATTGATAAAGAACTATGTGTAAGTAACTGCCCAGCATCTGGCCGTTGAAACTCTTTACGAGTTTTGTGATGTGATGTGTGGTCATTCTCAGCAAATCGTATCTTTTGTTACAGTAAAAGGCCTCGCCTTTGCCTGCTTCTTGCTTAACTGCTCAGAGCTCATGAGTCAGACAGAAGAATGTCAAGGACCACATGACCTCACTCCCATGTGGGATATGAAACCGAAAGCAACAAAGGAACAAGACAAACAAACAGAAGCTCCTAGACCCAGAGGACAGTTTGGAGGTTACCAGAGGGGAAGGGGGGTGGTGGAGGAGGAAGGGGGTGCCTTACGCTGACGGACGGGGAACGGACTCTGGGCGGTGAGCACACAACGCACCACACAGACGACGTCTTGTAGAACTGGAGCCTGCACAATGTCACTAAGCAATGCCACCCCCATACATTTAATGACTAATAAAAATGTAAATGTAATGACTGATTTCTGGCCTTCAGACCACCAACACAACATGACTTTCAAAGACTTCTATCACATGGTCTCCCTCGGACTTCATCCTAAGGTCCTATTTCCTACCCGCCCCCCAATATGATCACCTGTTCTTGCCTGGTTTCTGATCTCAACACTCCCCACATGCATCGGCCTTCCATCTCCAGGTTTAAATTCCCTCCAGCCTCTCAAGGCCAGTGTCTTCTACTGTACCCATAAAACCATATTCTGCATTCCAGCCCACGTGCCTTTCTCTGAGTTTAAGAATGTTTATTTTGACTTGAAAATCAATATTGGTATTATATTATGTATCTACACACACACACACACACACACACACACACACGTTTAGGATTTTAAAGATTTTATTTAATTTTAGAAACCTGAACTTCAATAGCTACTCCTATAGGTGCCATGGAAAACCAATTCTTTTTAAGTTGAACTGTCTGAATGAGCACCATTCATTGGTCTGGTTATGGGGTTTACTTTACAAAGTTTTAACTATTTCACCAAAGGGTGTAACCAAAATTTATAAAGACATTTTTACCTAATTAGGGTTCATTTCTACATCTTCCTTTCCGGAAACAGACATTCTCATTTCTGAATGAGTCTTTTCAAATAAAATTGTGTCCATTAATTAAAAGAGACGGGAATAAAATGAAGCAGGAAAAATAAAGATGGGATAGGGAACCTAAAGTCAATTACTGTGACGAGGCAGACCTTTTAAGAAACCTGTGTCATAGATGTGTTTAAGAATAAAGAAACCACCGCCGAGGTGGTAAGTGATTGGTCCTGGCTATCAATCATACAGCAGCAGGAAGAAGTCCTCACCAAGTAACCACAGTGCCTTCAAGGTTGGGAGCAGATGACCCCATGACAACGAGCCACAACTCTGAAGAATAAGCATGGGAAGACTTTAATTAATCAAATGAAATTCACAACCAAGCTAATCTGATGTTTATCTAAGGATGTGCACGACTGTTACTGTGTTGCACAGTGATTAGGCGTAATGGCTAAAGGGTTCACAAAAATGACTCTAATTAGTAACAGCATTGTTCTTACAGAGTCAAACTCAACGCTTCTAGGATTATCGAAAGGGAGAGGGGAGGCGAAGCCTCGCGAGGCCACGGGACGCCAACCTGATGGGTGACAAACGTGAGGAGGAGCGCACGGACAGGCTGGAGGTGAGAGAATGGACTTGTCCGTGTGGGTTACCTCACTTCGAAGTTCAACACCCCCGCCCCATTTTTCTGATACTGACGCCTTGGCTCCGGAATCTGTAGAACTCAGGCTCTCCTGTCTTGTCAAGGGACAAAGTGGCAGTCGCGGGAGCTGAGGGTGATACACGTTCATGTGCCATCTGTCCTCTAAGAACCCTCACCCAGTCTGGAAGATCTGCAGAACTGCTTCACCAGTGGCCGACCTGGTCACCATTCCTATGGTCACTCTCCCAACTGGAAGAGCAATGATTCATTGTGGGGAAAAACAACACAGGTTTGGGGTCAGACACATTTGTGTCGGCTCCTCACGGGCTACACACACTCCGGGAAGTCAACCTTGTATGACCTGTTTCTCCCCACAGGGCTCTTGTTGGAATTAAGTGAGAGAATGCAAAGCAAGTCGGAGTACAGTGTTGGGCACTTAACAGCAGACACATAATCTGCAATGGACATTTGGAGCTCCTGCATGTGCTGCTGAGTGTGCCAAGATCAAAGGTCGTGGCCATTCTCTCCTCCCAGAAGTGAACAAGTGTACTGCAATAATGCATAATGAAGTCCAGCGATATGATCTGTGCCCCTCAGGACAAAGAAGAGGCTGGCTCTAAAGTGCCTTCTCAGACACACACAGGCGAGGTCCCTGCCTGCGGGACTTAGCCCTTGGTGTTTCCGTTGCCTTGATGGGTTGGCATTGAACCTACAGATCAACCTGGGGAGAACTGACATCTTAATATTTAGTCAGCTGACTCATAACTATGGTGTATCACTCTATTAATTTGCTCCTTCTAATTTCTCTCAGCAGTATTATGTGATTTTTGGCAAAAAAATATTGCCCATCATATTTGTCAGCTGTGTCTCTAAATAGTTCATACATATGGCAATTTTGTAAATGGTGATTATTTTAAACTTAATTTTAAAGTGTTCATTACTAATATTAAAAAAAAAGTGGTGCATTCGCTAAGCTTAAGGTTCTTTCTCCTCCAAAATATGCCATTACATATGTGCAGGTTCTAGCAAGCCTCTATGTCACCGTGAGATTTGGGACTTGGGTATACCAGTATACCTGTTATGATACTTGTGCCACTATCTTGCCATGAGTAGTGAGTACTCTGTCTCTGATGCAGGAGTCTCATTTATCATGGAACGTATTAGCTCTCCCCAGATCATCATGCTTATTTAAATAGCATAAAGCCCATATTATAATTTGCATCCAAGAAAGGATAATCATTACGTACAGAATTGTTTTTATTCATCTGAGCTAAATAACACACATGGAGAAGAAGAGTAAAATAGACATATTCATATAATCTCACAGGAAGCCATTAGACAGATATTATTAAATCCATTTGAAAAATAATAATATTGAGACTCAAGTTCAGACAGTCTGAAAACAGAATGTAAGGACTGTGCTCTTACTGGCAGCAGAAGGTGGGAGACCGGTAGGGTATCCAATGCAGGGAGAATGGCCCTTTAAGTAAGTTTTCTTGATAATTTTGCCGAAGATAGACACCAAAGACAGTTAATTTCCTAACAAGAGAAGTGAAACAGCCAATGAGAGACAGTAACTAACTGGGAAACCTGGAGGTAGATGACAAGGGACATGCTACAAACAGGGAACGTTGGCCATGGCCCGTGATGGCTCGTGCCACCTCCTGCACTATCTGCGCTGTGTTCTCCGAGTTCAGGCACAATGGACGTTCATTTTCCACGGAAGAAACTCCCCATGGAAAGCTCTTCCGTGAAATACTTCCCATCGAATATTCAGGTTGATTTTCAAAATTTGCGAAGACAGATTCAGAAGTAAGCAGTTCAAAACCCAATTCTGTTCATATTCACCAAGCTGAGCACAGTGGGGCCAAGAGGAAGGTGGAAGTCCCTCAGTCTGGCCCCCAATGTGACACGAGTCCCATCCCTCCTCCTCTTCAGTGTGAGGTGCCAGAGCTTGCTGGCATTCGGAGTGTGACAGCCTCCCTTGGCTTTGGGCTCTCCATCTCACCTGTATGGACCTCACCTCCTTCTGCATAAAAGGAGGTGATAATGCTCCCTGGGAGAGCTCCCCGCGCCTGGCGTGCAGTAGGCACACACGGCGAATGGGGAGCGCCACGACCACTTCTGGGGCGCACGGCCCTTCCGTGGGAAAGACAGCCCGTGATCTGAAGCCTCCCGACGTATCGCCGTACATAACCAGCTCAAAAGGTTACTCACGCAAAATCCCAGAAGAACGGTCTGGAAGGGGCTTAGGAAAACCCTCCCAGGTCTACACTGGCACTGACAGAGCAACCCCTGGAGAAGTGTCCCCAGGGACCGAGGGGCCCTTGGTCTGCTGCAGCAGGTCACTCGGCACCTGGGGGCGTCTCCAAAACCTGCCTTTGCCTTAAAATAGGACAGTCTCTCTCTCTCTCTCTCTAAGTCATTTTTTTCTTAATCTTCAGAAAATGGTATTTCATTCATTCAGCTCTTATCTGCTCACTGACAAAGATGGAGAACAGACAAAGTTGGCAACGTGAAGCGTCCTCAAGGAGGCAAGTGAGCTACTCTCCTCAGAGCCGGTCCTCAAAGCGAGACAATGGCCGACACCGGAGCAGGAAGACCTCACGTAGCAGTTAACCCGGAGCTGTTTCAAACGCCAAGATGATGCTACAATGTACCTGAGGAGTGAGAGGCCACGGGGCAAGTGTTGGCTGTTTGCACTCAATTAACCCTAAGTAAGAGCGTGCATGGGGGTCAGGGATGGGAGGGGGACGAGGGACACAGCACAGAGACTGGCTTACAGGTGAAGAGCACTTACTCCTGATTCAGAGAGAGCCTGGTCCAAATCCTGCCTGCGTCCCTAGCCGGTCAAGTTGGCAAGTCCCCTAGCCTCGCTCTGTGTCCTGGCATACACACACGCAAGAGAGGAGAGGACCGTTCTGTGGGGCTGTCACATCTGAGGGACAAGGCAGTGTGTGGAAAGCACTCGGCACGTAAACGCTCAGCAAAAGGGAGCTCAGCATCATCGGAGAGTAAAACTCAAGAGGAAAACCTTTTGCATTCCACAAATTTTTAACTTCTGCATAAACGTTGGTATTTTCTTCACTTTAACTCAGTAAACACGAACATAACAACACACTCACACGACACATTTTATATTTTACTAAAATGCCCTCTGTGGATCCTAGGTGTTTCTAGTCCTTTCAAGAGTATTCCCCAAGCACTGTAATGCACCAGGAGGAGGGAGAAACGGCAGCTGATCGTTGAGTATCTGCTGTGTGCCCCGCTCCTGAACTTCACACTGTGAGCTTCTTTTCATTTCATTCTCACCTTCTGCTGAGACAGTTATTATTCACTGCGCACAGGTGAAGAACGTGAACTTCATCTGGACAAACATCTTGCCTCAAGTCACTCACCTGCTAAGTATGTGAGTTTGGGCTAGAACACAGATGTGTCTGATGCTAAAATTGTAGCTTTTCTGGGGACAGAAATGGTTCCCAAGTGGATAGAGAACAGGGTTTCCCAAACTTCCATGATGAGAAGGATCCTTAAAAGTACTTGTGAGAAATATAAATTCTGCAGACTCATTCAAACGCAAATCTCCAGGGCAGGGCCCGCGGGGAGCTCTCTGTGATGGCTATCATCAGCCAAGTTTGAGAAACCTCATTACAAATCACCCAGATGAGTGTCCTGAGCCTTTTTATCTGCTTGCTTTTAATAGGCAGTTGTTTCAGTACAAATAAACTTTTTTTTTTAAATATAGATATTGTAACATTACATTTCTATAAATGGCAAGTATAAAAATGAATTTTGAGTTTTGAAGAAGAGTGGAGACAGGCCATTATCAATAGTCATAGAATTTCAACAACCAAGTGAATACTGCAAAACATTCAGGACAAGTCATGCAGTCATGTCAAAGTGACTTTTAAACTCTCCAGGAGAATGCCAGGAAGTGTTAAGTATTATGCTGATTATGTCATGTTAAATGCTATGTTTAAATATGCTAATGTTTTTTAAGTACAAATAAAGTAAATTATTCATTAGGAAACAGCGGAATAGAACCAAGAACAAAGCCTGTGAAGTCAGGAGGCAGACACTGAGCCCTGGCTTTTCCATTTATTAGTTCTGTGGACTTGAGCAAACATTTAAACTCTCTGGGTCTCTGTGGCTACGTGTAAATAAAACATGGGATAATATTTTCATCTCAGGGTTAAAAGACAAAAAATGTGGTCCATGGTTTATACATGACCTCTTATACAGAGTTAGAAAAAAAAATGAGTGGCTTTTTACAATCATTATGTCAGCAGAAGTTAGCTGCTCTTTCTGTACAAGTTCAAATCCATGAGTGTCTTCTGGTTCTCTGCCAACCCCAAAGAGGTATTGACAGGAAGGTAGAAATGGTGCTACTTTACTGAAGACGTTATCGTGGCCTTGGGTGATGCCACACTAGAATCTATCCCTGTGTATTGCCAGCTACTTAGATGAGTTTAAGATCTACAAATACTCTTCAGCAGAGAAGAATGGGGTCTCCATCCTCACGTCCTCACGTGGTGCTCCTGTGTGTCTGCGTAAAGGTCGGGGGCGCACAGCTACTTCCCGTTTACGCGGTGGAGACGAGAGCCGCCTCGCACGCCTTGACAACTGTCTTTTAGGTCAGTGTTTTTAAAATGGCTTTGAAATGTCTTGATTATCAGGAGTCTAAAAGGCAAATTTAATTCTCACATAGTCTTAACAAGAACGGGAAGGAGAATTATAACATCAAAAATTAATACAGTGTATAGTAAGTATAACTTTTCAAGACTGTAACTCACTTGGAGACACGATGTGACCCTGAAGGCTAGATACCCACCGTGTAACTAGAATGCAAAAAAAGTACTTTGAAAAATCTTTTAACTGTGTCCCGGGATGTAGGAAACAGCATTGCCAAGGCTGTTTGTGATTTCTGAACATGAGCTGACACGGCTGGTCAGAAGGTGTTGGTTCAATTTGAGCTCTCGGCGTATTGGGCACATCACCTCAAAGCTTTTCTTGCTGGCCCTGGTTTGTAAAGAGCTCTTAGAACACCCCTGTTTAGCCAACCCAGTGTGCCTGTGCCTTACCCAGCTTGGTCTGCACCTGTATCCACGCTGAGCAACGTCCTGGGGAACCTTACACAACACACACTCTCCTGTGATTTCTTCTCCGCTGGTCGCTCCTCACCACCCGACAGGGCTCCGGAAACTCCTGTAAAGCACATCTTACAAGGACACATCACGCCTTCCCTAAGCCCACGTTTCCCTAGAACTGAATGCTGTATTTATATGCCACCACAGAGAACAGGGCCACCAAGGAGAGGCGCCGTCAGGAACTTGTACTTAGGCAGCAATGCTTCCTTACTATCCGCTACTGACCGCTAACAGGGAGCGTCAGGAAATCCTGCACGACTTCTGGGCACTACTGACCACCCAAATCAAGAAGGACCCTTAGTCTAAACCTGTTTTCTTCCCCTTACCTTGACCTGCTGTCGTTACAGGAAACCGTGGCATTTCCACGAGTCCCACTGAACAACCGCGCGTGTTTTTAAGGATGCTTCGGCTTTCGCAACTTTTAGGCTGTTGTTTTAGAAGGACCTTTTTTTTTGTTCCTTTTCAGTCTCTGTTAGTGACCCAGTAATTGTTCTCAGGGCTTACCAGTCAAGTGTGAAGTGAGCTGATGGCATGTCAACGAAATGTCAACTACTGGGGGGGGGGGCTCTATGACTGTTACTGTGATTGATTGCTTGTTTGGATCTCCCTGCTCCCAGCCATTCCCTGGTGCTATGCCCAGGAGGATGGAACCCGTGGAAGATGCTTTGAACGTAGTAAAAGCTGCCGGCGGTAATTTGACTTTACAGAAAGCAGGGAAGAGCAGAAGGTGGGGGACACGCAGGGCTGCTGGGTGCAACAGTAAAGGGAGCGTTGTCCCCAAAATATGTGTGGCTTCAGGGCGGCCAGGCAACGTGAGCTACCGACAGGAGTCCACAGCCAGAAAGCACAACAGGGCTGAGATGGGTGTCCTGTTGGCTGTCTGGTGGCCCTGCCAGGGTGTCACAATGGAGAGCAACACGGCTTCTTCTGTCACCTGCATTCTCCACAGACATAGAAAAACTGGAAGGCGATACAACATGGAGTCGGTCCCCGCTTTGGGGAACTGGTACCCCGTCTAGCAAACGCCAGTCTGACCACACAGCGCCGCCTTCCCAGAGCGCCCTCTCAGTCGTGTTTGGGCGGTGTTACACACACGGTGGCTTGCTCTCTGAGACTTTCTTTCATCTAGAATCTTTTTCCCCTTTAACTCCATTGTTTCTGTCCAGTTTTGTGCTGAATCCAGTTCTGGAAGTTTCTCTGCACTGTTGGAAAAGAGTGAGTGCTCTGGCTGTTCAATTTTGAGAGTTCACTCGGTCTAGATCATTCCAGCCCCTCCAGATGTGCTCACTGAGAGCCACCTGCACTCACCTGAGATTGGGGTGGGGGAAACCCCAGCACTTCCCGCAGCTCTTCCCACCCTGGCCCACTGGCGCCCCCAGGCAGCACCTCCAGCCCCCCACGGGGTCTCCTATGAAGGAGCCGCATCCTCCCTCCTGGCTTCACTCTCCTTCTTGCCTCACAGATGCCGACACCACGCACGTCTTGGGGACACTGGTGTTTTATCCTCACCTGCTTACACTCCGTTGTAAGAATTACCCATAGATCTGGCCTTTGCTACCTGGTTGCTGTCATTTTACATGGGGATTTGTAAAGATACACACATGCTTCCACTACTCCCCTGTGGTCCTAGTATCCTGGAGGCTTTCACTACGTGTTGAATTAGAGTTAATTGAATAACAAAGTGAGTAAGTTAGGAAAATTCCCTGTGACTCACAAATCTTTACCAATATATACTGGTGTGAGTTATGACATACCTTACTTATGCAAATGTGCACATGTTGATGTGCAGCAGGGCATAAGAGAAAACAGGACACATGGGGGACAGATGGAAGCGTGATCACCCTTTCTTCAGGAAAAATTGGTAGATATTCTAGGAAGTCATCCTTCGTCAGATCTAATGGCAGAATCTCTGCCATTGGTTTTACCCTCCTTTACTTTGTTTTAGTATGTTCAAAATCAGCCCAGCTAAAAGGAAAAACTAAAAGACACTGAGTTAAATATAGATAAGGATCACTTAACTGTAAGTATCCCATTAGCCAAGAGCTGAAGGCTACTTGCTATCAACCTGATCTTATCACTAAGCCTTACAAACTGCCTATCAAAGGGTCTCGCCTTAAAAGGAAACACTGACTGAGACCCACTTCTTTGATTTGCACATTAGCAGTTAATTCCCCCTCTATCCGGTGGTTAGCTTACGTAGGTCTGTTAGTTTATACAGAGCTCACTAATAAATACCAGTTCATTGCAACATCAGCCTCAAGAATTAAAATCAAGGAGGATCAACATAAAATGGAAAAGCTACATTTTGGGTAGAACCAGCTGGCATTAAAACAAATGCTACTGAAAACTCTTTCAACATTATCCATTGTCTTCTAGCATTTTAGTCTTACAAGCAGGGCATCTAATACTGGTCGTGTGTGTGTGTGTGTGTGTGTGTGTGTGTGTGTGTGTGTAGGGGGGCAGGTAAACTGTAGGTCAGAAATAGGTTTAGAATATACCAGATTTTATTTAGTGTCCCACTAAACAAAAACCCACTGAACAAATTGTGGGAGCCAAGGGAAATGACTTAATCTCTCCAATCCTCAATTTTCTCCTCAACAAAATGGGAGTAATCACAGTACCTCTCACAAGTTTGTGAAGTTCAATGCTGTGATATGTTTTAAGTAGTCAGCAGCCAGCATTTGGTAAAGATTGCCCATCACAATGCTTTATTATTAGCATTACTATTAGCTTTGATCTTTGTAATTCAGAAATCTCTCTAAAATATATCTAGGTATAGATCTCTTTAGTACACATGAATAGTTTGGTGAAATCTTTCATTTACACATATCACAGCATTTTCACATTTTATTGGCATAATATTTTTACTTATCTGTATTTATGAAAGAACTGAATGCTCTAGGAAGGCAGGGAATATACCTATTTTTTAACTTCTGCAATTTATACACAGCACAGTGCCATGAAGACACTCAATGAATATCTGTTGAATAAATGGGTAAATGAGTTCAGGATTCATTTTCTCAAATGTCTAGACATGAGGAAAGAGATGCTTTGGATAACAAATAGTAAATCAGTACAGCACATGTGTACGTTAATAAATCAGCAGTGGTTTACACATCTTGCCTTGTAAGACTGAATATTACGAGTAAGTAGACTTGCTTTGGTCTCCATTGAGAAATTGATAAAAACCAGTTCTCATTTTGGAGAATGCAATCAGATCTGAGTGTCAGGTAATGCACTTAGAAAAAGGTGCCCCTGGAGGCACCGCGTGACAACTCCTCTGGCTGACTTTTGAAAACCAGTCTTCGCAGGCAAGAAACTCCCCAGCGATCCGCTGGAGACCAGCGACATGCGTGTAACATTAGCACCACTTTTGGCTACTTCTGAGCACACATGAATGAGCAGTAAAATGAGAGCCCAGCTTAGCAATTCTTCAGTAAATGAATGGGAAACCATGCTCCAGGCAGTTATTGATATTACTAAATGGCCCTTGAAAATTGCCCATTGGAGCTGAAAGCATACCCTATTTCTCCTAGACCTTGCATTTCCTCTAACTCTTCTTTTCGACTCTAGTTCTAGTACATGCTCTCTTGCTGAAGAGTGACAGGGTTTGTAAGCGAGGCAGCAGGGCACAGCACACACCCTTCCAAATACCACTTCAGGAAAAAAAAGTTAACTTCAAAACTGCATCCCGTGGAGATGCATACAGATAGTCCAGGAGGGGTTCTGAGGCTCCAATAGTTAGGTTACACGCTTAACTGTGGGGGGGACTCACACGGCCTTAATTCCATTCATCCACAAGGGCATGGCACTTAAATGGGGCTGGGATTCAAACCCCTTGATTCGAATCTCCTTCCATAATACTGGGTTGCCCTGAGAGGCGTGAGCATAAAAAAAAAAAAAGCCATCAAATAGAAGTGAATGCCCAGTTACGTCAGACATAAGTACAAGGCGACAACGTTGACCTATACACAGAGAAGCACTGCTGAGGAGCAGCTGTTTACACAGGATAAAGGGATATTGTGCACCGCTTATGCAGGAAAAGAAGGGTCGGCAGTGACGACGACGGCGCTAAAGATTTTACCACTAATTTCAACATTTCCCTCTGCAGGTTCGAGCCACACACACAACATTGCCGTCCACATCCCGCTGCTGGAAGCCTGCATCGCCCAGCGCCCAGGCTTATCTGTTATTCATGCTGCCTGTTTGCACACTGTTATTGATGATTCGCTATTTAGCCAGATCGTAAGATGGTATTTCCTGCTCAATGAAAACCCACAGCAAATGCTCGAAGTGCCAAAATTAGATTGTGGGGAGGAGGATGTAGAGAGCGATTCCATGAAGAGGGGGTCAAACCGAAGAATTAAACAGAAAGTGCTTTACGTTAAGTGAGAATGTTTTCTCAGTCACCAGATCTCGTGGGGTGAAACACTGCGGATAATTACTTATTTTAAAGGAAACTCAGTTTACTATGAAAATTATGAAATAACATGGTAACCAAGCAATGGATACCTTTGGAAATGTTAGTGATTTAAAACTTTTTGATAGGTTAAGAGAAATTTTATGTGTAGAACAAAAATGTCATCTTCAGTTTGCTAAGGTTAACATTTATATACAACGCCATTTTTGTTACCTACATGTGTCATGTGTACGTATCAATATGTGTATGTGTGTGTGTGTGTGTATAGAGAGAGATTCATATATATATACACACAGGTATACATGTATCTGTGTATGTGTATATATGTGTACACGCACATACACACACACACACGCTGTTCGGAAAGTATCCAGCCATGTAATATGAAAAATAGAGATATTATAGCTGGATTTTTCCCGGACAGCTTATATGTACATGAAACGACCTTAATTTGTAGGTACATATAGATGTTGAAAGGCTCTTTTTGTAAAGCCAAAACTTAAAACAGTTTAAAGCAGCTGGGGGCTTGATATTCCTATTATTTTGATTACCAGAATGAGTTATACAGCAAGAAAAACTTCCTACTCGCATAACAATTTTCTGTACAACCTAACAAACATGTTCAAACTATGCTGAAATAACTTGGGATAGTTCTTCCTAAAATGATTCTTTAAATAGGAAAAAAAAAACAGTGTTTCCCCATGACATGAAATTTTTTTGATTTTCCTGTTTTCACCAATGCCAAGATGTACTCCACACAAATACTATGCTTCGCTGTAGTACAAAACTTAGGGTTCCTTTACATACCTAGCTTACGCCTGCACACGCAGACACACATGTATATAGAAAAATGAGCTCAGTATATGTATTCTCTTGTTTTATATGTGGTATCGTTGACGTGGATGCTCTAAAATACTACCTGCCAACTCTGAATTAAAAAACAAACAAACAAACAAACAAAAAACCAGGGCAACTAAATCCCCCTGGCACTAGAGGTCGCCAAAAGCAGATTACAGACAGGGACCGCATTCCCAGTAAATCCACCCAGTGAGCTGGCGTTATCTACCACCCAGCGTGCAGTGATACAGAACCAAAGTGAACTCAGTTTTGGGGAGCACAACATGAAAAATTCAAACTTCAAATAGGAAAATAATCAACACAACCATAGGTATCAAACTAATAAAAAGGAAAATTAATGTTTCCCCTTTTATAACATTTTTGTTGCGATTGGAACCCTAACACACGGGAGGACCCCTGGGCTTGCGGGGACGCAGCGAGCGTCGGGGGCCGTGGTGCTGGGGAAACACGTCAGTGCGCACCAAGCAGAGGAGGAGGAGGGACGGCTCGGGAGGGCACAGGAGGTGACCGTGCACGCTTCTGTCTGCTTCGAGGCTTCCCAGGCTCGCCACCACAGCCAATGAACAAGAACTTGATTTTATAGGAGTTCTGAACGGAAGGCATTGATCCCAAATGGAAATATGTAGAAACAGTTACTGAATAGCCCCGGCTCTCCTTTAGAATTATTGACAAAAACTAACTAAACAATAGACGGACAGGTTTAACAAGCCCAAAGGACAGCTGTGCCAAGTGGACGTTGGAATGTTCCTGAGTTAACCAGCGGCTGCAACCCTTCCACCAAGTAGATGCATCTTCTCAGCGGGTACAATGTGTATGGAGGTATTCTCAGCAGGAGATTCCGCTCAGACTCTTTCCTTCCACGAGCCTCCTTTCCTCTACATGTGCCCCAAAGGTTACCAGGGACCAAGGTCACCAGGGGCCCAGCGCTCGCCGGGCACCGGGCAGGCTCAGGAAACGCCGAGGTGAACCACACAGGCCCTGCCCCGCCCTCACGGAGGTGCCTGTCCCGGGGCCAGACTGCCCGCCAGGTCCGCCAGCACTAATGCCTGCGGGAGAGGGGAGTCCGGAGACCCCAGGAAGCCCACGTGTCCCCACGTGCTGAACTGCGCACGCTGACAAACGCGACGGAAGGACAGCAGTGCCCCCTGGAGCAGTCGGGGAGGCACATGGCGTTTACGATTTTTCCGCGTGCAGTTTCGGGCACGGCCAAGAATCGTGGCGCTTGGAGATCCAAAGAGGAGTAACCAGGGCCCACCCGTAAGAGGCGCAACCCTCCGCCCCCGTGCAGAGGCACCAAAATCTGAACGGCCTCGGGCGAGCGGCTGAAAGATGGAGTCAGAGCTCACGTGGTGACAAAGCAGGGAGAGGATACAAGATCGGGCACAGGGCGGGGGTGGGGGATGCTACTACAGCCCAACCTGAGTAGCAGTGAGCCAGGTTTGGCCCATGAACTCTCCAAAAAGACGTGTTTTGATTTCACTAGTTCAATATGAGGGAGTCCCAGGCGAAGAGCACCCTATTTTAGGAAAAGGAGTGTCTGGGCACACGCAGAGTCTGGTCCAGGGCAGAGAATCGGGCGGGGAAGACCTCACAGAATGGCACAGGGCTCTGCTGGGAAACGCGTCCTTCAGGGCCCGAGCTGCTTGCATTAAGTGCTGTCCATCACGGAGCCTGCTCTGATAAGCTGACCCCCCAAAAAAGGCTTCCACCTGCAGGAGAGTTCATACATTCAAAGTCTTACATCCGGTTGTACTGCATTTTAACATGCTGCTTTATCTCTGTCTGTCAGCACATCTCACGGTTCCTCCTGGCTCCCTGCTACTTCCGAGAGCGATCGTGAATGCCTGCTTGGGATGGGCACTGTGAGGACCCTTCTCCGGAGCCCACCGTCCACATGCGTCTCCCTGATACGATTGATGTGGCACCCAGGCACTCCCCACGTAAAGATGAACTGTGTCCGCACTTACCCTCACTGAATGGCTGACGGCGACCCTACATTTCTGACGCCTACTGAAGCAAGCCTTTCCTGTGTTCATTTATTTCCTCCCTCTCTTTGTAACTCGTCTATATTCATTTCATTTTTACCTTTTACATTGAGGGAAAGTGTGTCCACCCGCCAATCGAAGTGAGATTTGAGCCAACCCTTCCTAACTCATAAAGAACAGGAAGGGAAGTCGGAGGGCCTGCTGTCACCGCTCTTCTTTAATGCAGATGCCACCTAACTACGAGTCAACACGATAAGGTTATTTTCCAAATTTAATTCTCTCCAAAGTGCACTGAGTTGGACTCAATCCGGATGAAATTTAAGAAGTTGCGCGAGAACCAGAGAAGTGCATATAAATTATTTTCAGCTCAGTCTGAAAGGCCAGAGCGGGAAGGCAGGGACGGTCTTACTGGAGAAAAGCTAAAGCAAAGCTTTCACTGGATTGCGCTGGTGAAACGCCCTCGGGCCAAGGTGAGGCTTTTTCAACTTGCCCGGCAAAAGCAGAACAAAACAAAACGTCTCCTTGTTCTCTCGATAAGTAACTCCTTGGCAGCTAGAAAGGGAATTTTCAATTTACGATTGCCACAGGAAGTGGCTCTGAGCTAGAAGAGGCATCTACTGAGGACAGAGGAAGGTACATTTGAAAACAAGAGAATACAATGACTGTTTGGATTCTGAAGGCATCAGGTATTTTGCATCTGGACAATCTCTTATCTGTCATGGAAGAGAAATAAAATGAATTTCACTTAAGATCACACAGAAGAAAAGACAAAGCAGGAACAACAAAGCCCAGGTCTCTTCTCAGATCACTAAATACTTGACCGTACTCTCTGCAAAATATACTTGTAATCTAAAACTAACAAAAGGCTGCCAGGCAATCCACTGTATAATGTCATTTAGTTCAAAAGCTAAATAATAAGTTTCACCAGGATGCAGCAAGGGAATACTTAGCTACCTTTCAGCAGTTGAGAAAAAAATAATTGTTTTTAGTATGTAGTTAGCACAGAGTAAACACAAAGCAGAGTGTTAACAGCTATCACACATTCCCGTGATAGACAAGCATTTTTATTTTGGGCAGCTTTTCGCAAAAATTCAATAGCTGGAGTCTGGTTCCTCCCAAATTCCCTGTCCCACCTGTCTCACACCGCAGGTCAACAATCTGCCTCGGCTCATCCGTTTGTCACCCTGACACAGTGCAGGAGGCAAAGCATCAGGAGACAGCGACAAGCTCAAACGTTGCCAAACTGGGTTTTCCCCTGGGAAGTGTCCTGCATTATATTTTAAAGTATCAGTCACCTCCTCCGAATGGGTGGCTCACCAGTTATGGGGCGGCAAGGTATCGAAGGAGTACGGGAACCAGAGAACCCCGCACTGTGCTGCCACAGTCACCGTGAGGGGAAAAGCGTGCACAGAGCCACGTGCCCACGTCAGCCCGGCGGCTCCGAAGGACGCTGCGGACTGCTGGGCTCAGGCCGTAGTTTCTCCCGCTGCTTTGTCTTAAGTTTCTTAAGGTGATGTTTTCAATGTACATTTTCTGCTCACTCCTCAAAAACCACATTCAGCACTACAAATCTAGCTGGCACCTAGACGCAGATGGCACATTAACCTACTACTGATTCACAGCATAGAGACTGTGTTATTCAACCTCTCTCTCTCTCTTTCACTAACTACATGTAAAATCTAAGGCAAAACATGTTTTCACTACCTCTTTTTTGTTTTGTTTTGTTTTTTGGGTTTTTTTGCTGTCAAATTTACTGGAGTGACATTGGTTAGTAAAAATTAATAGGTCCCAGGTGTACAATTCTATAGTGCATCGTCTACGTGTTGTGTCATGTGTTCACCAGTCAGTTCTCTTTCCATCACCATGGATTTGAGACCCTGTCCCTTCTCTCCCACCTGCCTCCTCCCATACCCTCAGATCACCACTAACCACTAAACTATTGATTGAGTCCATATGACCCAGCAATCCCACTTCTGGGTATCTACCCCCAAAATTTGAAAACATAAGTCCACCAAGATATATGCACCCCCAAGTGCATCGCAGCACTGTTCACGGTGGCCAAACCATGGAAACAGCCAAATTGCCCTTTGATAGACGACTGGGTAGAGAAGCTGTGGTGCATGTACACAATGGAGTATTACTGAGCCATAAGAAAAGATGAAATGGGTCCATTTATGGCAACATGGATGGACCCTGAGACCATCATGCAAAGAGAAATAAGCCAGACAGAAAACACCAAGAACCGTATGACTTCACTCACATGTGGAACACAAAGCTGAAAGCAACCAAGAAGCACCACTTCTTTTCCTCTCTCTAAAATCAGTAAAACCAAACCTTCTAAGTTACCCAATGTCATATTTGAAACTTCTAACTCATTGTTTTGTCCCGTTTGCATGGCTTAATTCAAATGGGGCATTAGGGTAGGTGGTCTTGAATGATTTACAGTTTTTTTATGAAAATATAAACTTGAATATTTTGATAAAAATGTTCAATATACATTAAAAATATAAGACATTTTTTTTAAAGCTAATGTTGCCACTGAAATCAAGAGACTTGGTGGCCCCTCCCTGTCCCCCGTAATCTGTCCTGTTCAAATCCAGCATTCGATGCAGTGCCAGCTGGGACATCACAATCTCAGTTCCGTATTGTATTCACTTTAATCAACATTTAAACTAGAAGGTCCTTTTGTGAGCGAACATCACTGCCCCGTTCCAGTGGACAGCATATGAAGTCTGCAGGAAGGCTGGCTGGGAGTCCACGTCGGGACTCAGTACGGAGCCATCGGAGCTGCTCAGCGTGCTGTGCCCACTCCCCATGACGGACGGGGACCCAGGAAAGCTCGCAGACGCCAGGACCGAGAAGAGGGAGATGGGAGCCCCTCGGGAGAGCCTTGCCGGCTCTCAAGGGCCGATCCTTCTCCTGAGTGCATTGAGCTCAGTTCTCTGTCTCTTCCCTTGTCTTCTCCCCCTTTGCTTCTGTGAGGCCCGTCCTCGGCCACCTGCTTTCTCACCTTGCTCTCAGTTACGGGTTTCGTTAGATTAGCTTCGGGCTGGGAGCATTTTTGTAAGCACTGGGCACCCATTATACACGATGTCTAGTTCTCCCCCGTTTTACTCCCTCTTCCTGGCTCCTGGGCGGTGGGTCGTTCGACCACTAACAATGCACGGGAGCAAGGTTAAGAGCTCCTTGCAGGAGCTGTTGAATTTCCCAATCTGACCTTATTATTATTGGGTGTATATACCTGAGCCTTCATGAGTGATGGGTTGCTTGTTGCCTCCTTGAAGTTCTGATGGAAGTCAGTAGAAAACTAACAGTAACAGATATATTTTCAAAATCTAACTTGTCAGGCAATAGCAATTCCCTTTGAATATGTCTGTGTTTCTATGGAGAAAGTCACGCAATGGCTAATCCAGAGATGACTTCAGAGGGCTTTTATTTCTGTCCTACCGTTTTACATGTGTGGATCCTGAGGCCCATCGAGGAGTCTGGCCTTATGCTAAGTACTCAGCAGAGTTAGAAACAAAGATGAGGCTAGAGCGCACTTATTTCTCGTGATCCCCCCTCCCCATGCCAGTAGGACCTGTGTTGGAAAGACATAAATTAAAAGTGCTTTCACAGAGGCTGGTCAAGCAGATGCCCAGACCTTGCAGGACGATGAAGAGATTCCCATACGGGGTAGAAGGTTAGACGACACAATCCCCAAGACGTGCACTCCAATTCCAAGGTTTTATTCATCTACATTTGAAAATAAATTGTGATGGAGAGGAAGACAGAGATGAGGAAGCTCTGTAAAGATAGGGGGCGGAAAGTTTTGAAGCTCTTTAAGTCAAAGAACAGTGAAACAAAATCATTAATTTTCCAACTCTGCATCTGGCAGCATTTCCTACTTGAAAAGAGAACATCAATATACTCCGCTTTTTTCTGATAATTATGCATGTTATTAAACAATTGGTAGGATAAGAGGCATGGAGTGGGCTCCATTTCGTTGGCATCGTGTGACTACAAGGGTACGTGGTGCCAAAAATCACTTCCACTCAGTTGATGAAGCAAAGGAACAAGAGGGCTGCAGACAGAAGTAGGTGGCAGTGGGCCGGCATTCCGGGAAGTTACCAATAAAAGAAGAAAGGAAAAACCACTCAACCCTGTGCTATGTAAAAACAAGTTTAGAAGTACTGACACTGTAAGTGGAGACCTCAACACCACTTGGTACTGGCAGAGCTAGGAGAGCATTAAATTGTGTTTAAACTCAAATGCGATGGGCAAACATGTTTAGGTACCAAAGCTGAGCTACCTCAGAGGGGAGGTGAGTATTTTTACAGTAACTTGTGGGTGTATTATAAACATCGGGGTGTCAGGGAGAACTGATAATTTCCTACGCTGTCCCCCAATTCCCCTAGCTACCTCGTTCATCACTAATTCCCAAATGTCTGCTTTGCAAAAAAAGAGCCTACAAATTCTACTTATGAGCGTGGATGACAAAACACTTGAGCTGTGAACCCTGAAGTGACCTGACGACAGGGGTTAGAAAGATCACAGCGTCTAGGGGTCCCTGGTTCAACCGTAAAAGGAGATGAGGAAGCAGAAATGCTCATCAGCGGCACAATGGGACCCCGAAGGGGGATGCGGACAGGAGACAGCCTTTCTTCTCCGGAAGCCCAAACGTCACTGACTCCCTCCTTCCCTCCTTCCCTCGAGACGCATTATTTGATCGTCTGCTACGCACCAGGCACCGGCTTCCGCGCTGAGGATACAGCCTGTGACCACAGGATGACGGGGTGTGAAGAGTCCAGGCCCAGAGGAAGAACCGGCAGGAGACACGGGGCTGGTCACAGGAATACGGGAGGGACCAGTGTGGGCAAAAGTAACTGCACAACGTAGTGGAGGTCTCACGTTGCTGTTTCCCAGGTGTGCCAAGAAACCTGACGAAGAGAGACACAGAGGTGCTCAAAAGCAGCGTGTGTGAGGTACGACTCTCCTCTTTGTATTGCCCACCATACAGAACTAAAGGCCGTCCTAGCTGCATGGGAATTAATTTAGATCAGTGAATAGCTGCAGTCCATTCTTCTGCCTGCAGCCTTAAAACGTGTCATAGGAGAACGGAAGAAGTGGCTCTGGGTGGTGAGCAAACCTCGGCCCCCAGAGGGGAATCTGCACAGTTGTACTAACCAATGTCACCCCAATGTATTTACTAACAGGATTTCAAAAGGAATAATATGAGGACAAATCAACGTATGGGGCTCAGCTGAAAATTCATGGGCAGGCCGCGCTGGGACACAGAGAGATGCTCCCTGCCTTGAAGCAGACGACTGTTAAAATAGGAGCATATGAAGAGCACTACGGGCCATTTGCATTTCTTCGTGGGGGAAGGGTCTGTTTAGTTCCTCTGCCCACTGCTTAATTGGGTTGTTTGTTTTTTTGTTGTTAAGTCTCATTAGTTCTTCATATATTTTAGATATTAGACCCTGGTCCAATGTGTTGTTTGCAAATATTTTCTCCCATTCAGTTGGCTGTCTCTTTGCTTTGTGGATGGTTTCTTTTGCTGTGCAGAAGCTTTTTAGTTTGATACAGTCCCATTCATTTGTTTTTGCTTTTACTTCCTTTGTCTTTGAGGTCAAGTTCATGAAGACTTCCTTGAGCCCTAGGTCTATATTTTTAGTACCAATGTTTTCTTCTATACAGTTTATTGTTCATTGCAGCGCTGTTCACAGTGGCCAAAACATAGAAACAACCAAACCCTGTGACAGATGACTGGATAAAGAAGCTGTGGTACATATACACAATGGAATATTACTCAGCTGTAAGAAAAGATGAAATATTGCCATTTACTACAAAATGGATGGACCTGGAGATCATCGTGCTTAGTGAGATAAGCCAGACAGAAAAAACAAAGAACCATACGACTTCACTCACATGCAGAATATAAAACTGAAGGCAACAAGGAAAAACAAACAAACAAACAAACGAATAACCCATGGACACAATCAATAGTTCAATGTTTATTGGGGACGAGTGGGGAGGGGATGGGGGAAGGGGGAGGGGGAGCTAAATATAAGGTGATGGAAAGAGAAGTCACATTAGGTGGTGAACTTATTATACAACAAGTTGACAATGCACTGTAGAATTGTACACCTGGAACCTATGTAATCCTTGCTAACAGATGTCACCCCAGTAAGTCTAACAATAAAAAAAAAGTAAAATAAATAAATAAATAAAAAGCACTATGGCACACAAGCCCCAGGGCAAGCGCTCTGCCTAAGGGGCTTACTGGAATCTGCAGAGGTGGCATCGAGAATTTAAGTAACGCTGATTAAACTTGCAGCATCTCTTAGTTACTATGTTGTTATTTTTGCTGAGACAGTCACCACTGCCTACACAGAGAGAACTCCATAAAAATACCAGTTTTAGAGACCGTTGTATATTTTCCTTTAAATTGAACTGTGTTGGCATACTTACGTTTGATTCTTTAGAACATCTTCCCTTTGTCTCAACACCAAAGTCATGTTCCCCTTTGCCTGCCAGACATTTTAAACAATGTCTAAATTCACTCACCATATGTGTTGCCTTTCAGATGAATTATACAAACTGAAATATATTTTGCAGTCCTAGCCCTGATGAACTGTATCTGAAGTCATTCGACCAATCTAGCAGGCCATAAGAACCAGAAGGAAATTAAGATAAAACTGAAAGATATCAAGCACAAAAGATAAATATTTCTTTAAGATCAAATCCTGCCATAACGCAATTATCATTCAAGTGAAACTATCGTACAGTTAAATGTTATTGCAAAGCCAGTAATTAAACCTTCTCGTGTGAGGTTGAAAAGTCAAGTCTTTTCTACTCTACAGCGAACAGTGTCAGTGAGATTTCAATTTAAACCAATTAATTAGTTTTGCCACATTTTTTTCAAGCAAATTATATTTAGTGGCCAGAACATTATTTTGATATTAGTAAGGGGCTGGTGACCAATTTGTTAATCTATCTTGATTGTTATTGACTCTTTTTTTGATTTCTCACCTTGCAGAACTAGGAAGATTAACAACAAGCATTGTAACTTTTGGTATCTGAGAGCGAACCAAAACTGTAAATGCTGTGTGGTTATAGTGCAATGTAGCAATGCTTGACAGAAATGCTTTTAAGATTTAAGAAAATATTCCTAATTTAAATGTTCTCATATCTAATAATATAAACCCATTCTTCTTACTAATGGGTTACAAAGTAAAAATATAAACCTCATAGTATATGTCTAGCTCTACCCATATATATATTCATGATTTTGACATAGCATCAGTAAAACCTGTATTTTAGACTATGAGTGAACTTAGACTATATATTCACAACTTTAAAATATCAGCCCTTGAGCATTTTTAATGTTTTTCTTGGTGTTTATGACATTGGACATGCTTAGGGAGGAAACAGAACTCTGTAGGTTATTTAGTAGAATTCTCTGATAGAACAAATCATAGTGTTTTGAGATAAGGGTAGAAGGATAGTTCATATTTTTTTATTATCTTGATAAATAAAATCTATTATCACAACAGTCTCTTACTTTCGTGAACCCCTGATTCATGTTGGATTTCTAGCTGCCTGCTGACAATGATCTGATGGACAGCGTCGTAAGAGCAAGCCAGATAACTAAATAACGAAGGACGTTTGTCCGGATGTACACTAAATGATGTCGCCTCTTACTTAAGAGGGCCCACTGCTTGTCCAGCTTTGAGCCCTACTTTTATGGCTGGCCTACACCTCCACCTCAAGGAAAAGACAGCCCAAAACTCCAACGTGGAGTGGACAGAGACAGACACCTGCTGCCCGTCGGGCAGAGCACAGGGACCGAAACGTCACGCAGAGTTGGGTCTGGAACTGATGTCACGGCTCACAGAGAACACATGAAGCGAGCTGTTGGTGGCACAGAACGAAAGCGGCCCAAAAACCAAACAACAGAACACAAAGGAAAACGATGAAGTCCCTTAGAATTAAAAAAAGTGTGAGAGAAAACTTGTTCTTTGAAATAAACTTAAACTCAGATGAAATCACTTAAATAAGGATTAAACCCATGTACAGGAGAGAACAAAAAAAAAAAAAACCAGATTTAAAACAAACACAAATGAATGAATTCATCAACAAATCGATTTCATTGCCTAAGCCATGATGTCTACGCAGATACATCTGAGGTAGAGCTTCATAGAGGGACAATGAGCAGACGTATGGATCAGAATACAGAGATCGGAAAGAAAGAAGAGATCTCATTCAGGTCGTCTCTGCAAAGAAAAGAGACTGCCACGTGCACGTCGTAATATTGTTCGTTGTAATCTTACCATAAATTCCTGAGTCAAAATAAATGTAAGACAAGCTAGTCAAGGAAGGATTTGAAGATTACAATTAAACCCGCTGACAGCTAATGATGAATCACTCCAAAATGTCCAAACACAATAACATGTGATCATAAACATATTATTTACCTTCAGCTACAAACAGCTCTAGTCTCTAGCAATATACATTCACGAACGAATTAAGGAAAAGAAAAGAACGGCACTGCCTGACTTGTTTTAGGCAGTGATTATCCCAAAGAGCTGTACAGTGTTGCTATTTATTGGATTCTACAGCTAACTGCCCTGGAATGAAAACTTCATATAAATACACGGTGACTCATCTCCCAGTTGAACACTATCTTAATAGAAGAAACAACTATACCTATCCGAGATGTTTCAAAGGCCCTCAAATGACTTCGGATGAATTATTTCCATGGTAGGTGCGTAACTGGAGTGCTTATTAAGATTTAGAATAGCAGGAAAAAGTCATATTTTGCTCAGTGATTGTCCTTACGTTTTGCATTCTTACAAGAACATACATTTCCGATAATAAATTCTTTCCCCAGCGGCTGCTGGATGAAAATCCACCTACCATATTTTGAGACTTTAATTATCTATTATCTTCACACAAGTAGAAATCTAATACCTGTACTTCAGCAATAATTGGAATGTCACCTTTGGGCAAAATAATGAAAAGGCACATGACAGAGAAGCAAAGCAAAACAAAACACGCGAATGCCACTGAACGGATCAAAACAGATAAAGTGAGAAACTTCAGAGGAGCAATCCTTCCCGTTTATCGTTCGAGCCTTTGGTGTCGTCTGTGTTTTAGGTACTGATGTGAATACTGCTACAAAAAGCAGCAGGACTCCTGAAGATCATCCGGTAGACCAAACCCATCCTCCATCTAGAGAATCTTCTTCTTTACTATAATTTAAGCCCTATTTGTGTTTTCCACGGCACTCGCACGCCTGGTTTGTGTCCTTCATTCTCTTGTACGCACTCCACACTGCCTTTTGTGCAAAGTATCGTTTCACTCCAAGAAATCTCAGGACTTGTCCCCGATCAGCCTGGCTCCTAGAGTTCACCCTCTTTCTGATAATGCGAGCCGGTTGCATATTAGCTTAGTGCTAAGTGCCTTGTGTGCACAGCCCCGAGCGCACAGGCCCACATGGAAAGCCTCCGGAAGCACCCACCGAGCAGAGTCCCCCCCTTGTCCCCGTAACCAAAGCTGTAGAGACAGTATGACACGTCAGAACAGCAGGTGTCACAAACCACGCGAGGAACACATCCCAACCCTTCCTACTCAAAGTGGGTGTCCGGCACCCAGAGCACAGACGCCAGCTGACAGCCGGTCGGGCGAGCAGAATCTCCAGTCCTAGACCCGGCCGCTGCAGTCTGTGTTTCCGGAAGCTTCCCCAGCTCAGCGTCTTGCACGCTGAAGTGTGAGATGCTCTGTACGATTTAAGGGACGCGGAGTTCCTAGGGACTTGGCAGGGAATCAACCAGAAACAAACAAGCCAACAAACAACCTAAAAGAGTCTCCACCCTTCTCTTCCTCAAAACCCCACCCCTGCCCCTCAAAACACAAGCAACGTGAGCAACGGGATGGGGAGAGCGGGAGGGAGCCGAGGCACGCGTCGTGCCCGGGGGCAACACGGAGTCAGCTCTGCGATGGAGCATCACGTGGAACGACTGCCCCCTCTCAGGGCTGCCCACAGGGCTGCGCCGCCCCGGCTCTGCGCTCCCGGGAGTCCGAGCACGCTGGTCTTCGCAGTCATCAGCGGGGTCCCCGGCCGTAACCGCACGTGCTCAGGGCCCCTCGCGGACGCCCCACGGGAGGGATTCTGAGCTGGAACTGGAAAGACCTGTGCGGTCCGAGTGCCTTGTGGCAGAAAGGCATTTAGGAGGGAGGGTCGGGGTACTTCCATGTGTGTGTGCGTGGTGCCACGTTTAAGGCCAAGGCTGAAAGGTTATCAGTTAAACCCAGGAACAAGACATTTGTACAGAAAAAGGAGCGGAGCCCTCCGTGAGCTGTGGGTTCGTGTCTACTTGGCTACTGCGGTACTCCTGGCGTGGGCATCGACTCAGTACTTTTGCAACTGCGAATCACAACCAGTTCTGTCAGTGCAATCAGGCTGTAAGGCCCTCACATGCTAACAGCCCTGAATTATAACAAAACACACACATGCACACACACAGATAGGACAGGAGGAAGAACCCAGAAAACAGGACCTCTGAGTTCTCGTCGTAGCTCCGTGGCAGAAATAATAGTCTTGGCATTCCGGAGGGAGCGAAATGCAACTATTAGAAAGTGTGACAAATGTCACGGCAGCTGTGGCACGGAAACGGCGAAGTAAGTCACTAGCCTATTTCTGCGGCCACATCACGGTCTAAAATATCATCGAGGTAAGAACAGCCCGAGCCTCGGTACAGTACGGGACGGCATGGCCATGCCTGCCCAACGCTCATCAGCACCTCCCCCTAGAAGGTCAGTCGGGGGACGGCTAGCTGCCCTTCAGAAGCGGCCCTCGCCTCCTCCCCCAGCAGTGTCAGGGCTGGACACCTGGCTCCCCAACTACAGAGCATGTCTGTCCGCCCTGGCAGCTAGGTGTAGCCTGGTCACCGGGTTCTGATCAAGGGAGAGTGAGTGGCAGTGTGGTGTGACACCTCCTGTCAGGGCCATAAGATGTCACATGCATGTGTCTCCACATCCTCCTCTTTCTCATCGTTGGAGACCCCACAGTGCCCACCGTTCAGTGCAAGCCCTGGGTGATGACAAAGTCCTAGGAATGGCAGAGAGACAGGATGGAAAGAATCCAGGAGTCTGTACGGCTGTGCAGAGTCAAGGGAGAGGGAGGGAGGGAGACAGGGGGAGGGGGCGAGGGAGGGGGAGAGAGAGGGAGGGAGGGGGAGAGGGGGAGAGCGAGGGAGAGAGGGAGAGAATGAGAATTAATCAATTCCCCATAAGTGACTCTATTGCTCTATTTCAAGTTTACTTTATTACAGCAACTAGGCCTTTAGCAAAATTAATACAATCCCACCCTGTCTGCCACTTACAATCAATCCATAATTGTCAACAAATACCTGGATAACTCTCAGCACATTAATGTATGCCGCCCTATCACTATTTATAAAGTCAGGAGATGGCCCTACAAGGAAGCCCTGTCAGTAGAGTGTTAAAACCTGTCCGCTCTGGGCTCTGGCACAGGACTCCTGGGAACGTGGGTTTGAAGCCAGAAGGAAATCAGAGACAACTGCACGGAAAGCCGCGGCAGAGCCTCACACGAGGGCGGCTCAGCCGCTCTGTAAGGCCTCGCAGCGGACAGGCCGGTTCGAGCCCCGGTCTCCAACTCCGAGGTGGGTGTTCTCTACCGCTTTAACAGTGATGTAATGTTTGCTGTAGCCAATTAATACACACACTGGGCCATCGGCACTGTAAGACTTCTCATGAACAACGGCAGTTTTTCATCCCTGAGTTCCACTCTTCTTAGGCCCCTCTTAAACTCTGTAGATGGTTGGCTCCTGGCTTTCCCCTCCATCTTCCCAAACACTGTGCACGTGTGAACTTTTCCTGATTTTTCAACTACATCTACTGATGGCCAACTATATGAGACCACGGATACACACACACAGACGGGCGCCCTCCTCCACCCCCACGCTCAGTGTTTCCACCGTTAATGACGACGGAGGGACAGCTTGTGGCTGACGCCTGCAGTGCTGCTCCCCGTTTCCTTTGTTTCTCAGAGTCAGGCATGGACACACTTTACCTTCGTTGGCTTTTCTGTGTGACGACCCAAATCCACTCCCAAATTCTCTAGCCTAAGTTTACATGTCCACTCAACATATTTAGACTCATTGGGTCGTCTCCCTCTATTTATTTTTTTATACACACAGCACCCCTCCCGCACTCCACTCTCCCATCCTACCCTGTACGGAACCCCCCCTTTCCAATGATCTGGGGATTTCCATCATCTCCATCATCCTCGACATTCCCCGCTCCTGTGTCTGCGTCCAGTTCTCTGGGTACTAGCTCCTAGGTCCTCTTTCCTTCTTTTATTTTATTCTGTGATTTGGTAGAAAACACTCTCTTCAATATCTTTCTGAGAATGACAGCAAGGGAGTTATGCTGGGGTTGTGTGTGTGTGCTGTGTGTGTTAGTAAGAAGGTGGAATAAATGTCTGAAAAGATATTTATTCCACCTTCTTACTTGATTGTATGGAGGGCTATTCAAATTCTAGAATGATACCATTTTCCATGAGAATTTTCAAAGCACCAGGTACTGTTTAGCTCCAAGTACTGTTGAGAGAACAGGAACGCTCTTATGTGACTGAGATGCAGTTCACATACCTCCAAAGTCAGCCTTTAACATGTTCAACTCCGTGGCATTTACGGTATCCAAAATATTGTGGAACTGTCGCCACTGTCTACGTTCTGAACATTTTCATCACCCTCAAAGGAAGGTCTGACTTCACCCGAATGGACCTGCCCTTCACCATGCCTGACACCTGAGAACAGAGCATCTCCAGTACGTCACCTTTAGGGGGCACCTCCAGGTGACAGTGGGACAGAAGAGACGTGTTCACTGGCCAATCAAAGGAATAAGAAAAGAGAAAATGTACAAGGACTAAGAGCGGTCTTCAGGATGTCAGGGCGTCAAAAAGGGACCAGGAAAGGAGACTGAGATGGAGCAGCCAGTGAGGCAGAAGGATAACCCGGAGCACGGGTCATGAGAATGCCAGGTGAAGGAAAACGGGGTGCCTCGGCAGGCGGTTCCAGCGCAGTACGGGCTGAGCAGTGGTCACTGGCGTCAGGAGGACGGATCTTGACAAGGCCAGTCTGGGCTGAGTAGTCAGGGTCACAATCTGATTGGTAGGGGTTCCCTGGGGGTGTGGTGGCTAAGGCTTCGGTGTGTGAACGCTGCGGCCTGGGTTCGATCCCCAGCCAGGGAACTACCCACATTAAAAAAAAAATCTGATTTGTGGGTTCCAGAGAGAGAAATCTAGTGGCAGTAAAGACACCTGGTTATTTCTTAGAAATCTGTTGCTAAGGGAAGAAAAAAAGTAAGTGAGTAGCTAAAGGGACAATTTGAGTCATGAAAGTTATATTTTTCTTTTTAATGGTAGAAGAAACCAGCATGTTGCAAGTCAGATGAGGCAGCAGAATGGGGAAAAAACTGACGATATAGACTGAAGAGGCTAGAACCGCTGCAGGTACAACCTGAGGAAGTGAGAGGTGGGTCCGGGGACACAGGTAGGTAAGGTGGCCTGAGCGGGTGACATCAAGATCTCTCCGTCGGCAACAGGAGGGAGGACAAGGTCCAGGGCGCCGGCTCACGCGGTTGTGAGGTTCGAAGGAGCGGTTCTCGTGGTTACATCTGTTTTTCTCATCCATGTAGCAATTAAGAATGTTATCCCCCAAATGGAGGTATGGCGGGTTTGAGGAGAAAGACAGAAAGGGTCGTGTGAAATATGAGTCTCAGAGAGTGGAAGAGGTCACTTGAGGTTGACGAATACAAACTCAAACTAGAACGAGTCCATTACAATGAAGCGTGTTTCCTTCTGGCCAGGCTCAGCTTAAACAGGTACAGAATGTGCTGGAAGCTGGCTTCAATTAACATTAATCTTCGTTTGCCCATGAAGGTAGCAAAAAAACAAGCGAGTGGGGGCAGATAAGGGAAGCAATTATAATGAGCGAATGCTGATTTTTAAGCTGCGTAAGAAGAAAAATAAGGAGACAGGCATGGGAGTACAGGAAACGATACGATCAGCACGTTGCAGGTCAATCAGGGAACAAAAGATTGTTACCTGAAAGAGAGGCGCCGCTCGTCACAAAGCAGCACAGAAGGGGTCCTGCAAAGGCTGTGTGGCCCGGTGGTAACGCCGTTCCCGGCACGACGGCGGGCGGCTGCAGTGTTGTAGAGGACAAAGTCATTGGTGGAGAAAAGTTCAAGGAGCTGACAGACCAGGCTCCTGGAAGGGTGGTCCACACATGTATGAAATCACTAAGAACCGGGACAGGAATGTCACATGGGGACAGTGAGCCAGGACCTGAATCTTCAAGAAAGTAGGAGAGCAACAAGGATGGCCGCGATGAAACAGTGCGAGGCGATGGCTAGTCCTCTCCAGC
Source organism: Lyroderma lyra (assembly GCA_004026885.1). NCBI lineage: Eukaryota > Metazoa > Chordata > Mammalia > Chiroptera > Megadermatidae > Lyroderma > Lyroderma lyra. The sequence goes on from PVJL010004274.1 coordinate 120,086, forward strand.
GGCTTACGACTGGAGCGAAGCGTTTTCAGCGAAGACAGGGGGGAAATGGGTGGTCTGACAGCATTAGTAAGAAGCAAGGAGATGTCTGCACCCATCTAAGTCCAGGGGTCTGAGGAGCGCAGGAGGGTGCACGGGAGCCTGTGTCACCAAGGGAGATGCCGGTTGCAAATACAGCAAGAAAACACAAACGATCGGGGAAATGTGTGTGGAAGGGTAAGTCCCTCGGCATTCTTCTGGTGACTCCTTGTGAAGGAAAGGAGCAGGGTTTCGAGGACTGAGGTGAAGGATGGAATCAGATAAGGAGAATGTAGCGATGTCTGGGGTCAGAGCTCCACAAACGGCAGCATCTAAGAACCCTGCGTTTCTTGGGGTCATTGATTAAGAGTCTGTGCCTGTTTCAGGTGGGAGTAATAATACTACCGACGTCACAGGGTGGTGAAAATACGTTAAAGATGTGAAGTGCTGAGCCCAGCACCTGGCACAACTTGCGTACCACAAACATTAGGTATTGTTATCCCCATCCTCAACAGTCGGCCTGACAAGGCTGCGGTGTGCACCAGGAACAGGCCACCTAGTTTTCCAGGAATCAAACATTTCCCCTAGAAACGAATCTCTGAAACGAGAACGTAAGCTGACGAGGAAATATGAACCATCACAAAGAAAAAATCATTTAGCAAACAACTTTTTAAAAATATAACAATGAGAGTTATTTTTCTTTCTTCCTTGAGAACTTAGGTTTATTGACTGTTTCAATGATTCTATGGTGCTTGACATGTTGATACTTTGACGAAAAGATGAGCAGAATCAAAGTGACATTTTACATGTCAGCAGTGACAAATACCAAAGAGATTTCAAATTCATTGCATTTTTGTCTAAATCAACATAGGTTCCTAGTTTTCTCTTTTTAGCTGAAGTAACTCTTTCAGTCCCAAGTTGGTAGTTAGCATTTCCATGTGGAAATGTCTTCTGAGCTGAAATCTATTTTCTGTCACTAAAATGGAGAAATGTCCCCAATGTTTGATATGCTCCACCAGGAAGTTTTGGAAGTTTAAATTTATAGCCCTAATATCTTTTCCCTGAGAGTCCTATTTACTCCCCTTCCACCCCTCCCTCAGCTGTCTCCCTAGAGTGTGTCCTTTTGCAAAGAACTCTGCAGTCTATTACAAGCCTGCTCTGTGTTAATTAGAATGACAAGCAAATCATTTCGGGGTGTGCCTCTCATAGATGTATCACTCTAGTCTACTGGTAATTAATTCTCCACTCAGCAGTAGCAGTAGCCATATCATTGGCCATGAAGGTACTCAGAAGATTAATGAAACTGGATAAAATAAATGGAGTTGTAATTCGGGAGGACAAGCTAAACATCCCCAGTATGCAGACACCGCCAAAACCAGCGGACTATAGCTCATCTCATATTGAGCCATGACAGTAAACATTCATCAAGTGAAGAAAAATAATATGCCAACCTTACAACGATATCTTACTCTATGCATAGAGACTGGAATACTCTGACTCATCTTTTCTAATTGACTGTAAATAACAATGGGTTATGTTACAAGGCATATATAGTTTTTTTCAGCCAGTTCTAGTGCGTGAGGTATGCCCTCACACTGCCTGAGAGGGAAAGCCTCACAGAAATGCAGATGCTGTGCTGTGAGGTTGAGCAACATGGCAGGACTGGCTAGAGATGAGAGGTCCTATTGAGGCTCTCTCAGAAACAGGCAGTAAATCTGAATCCTAATTATGACGGCCCTGCTCATTCCTCCTCAGGCTGCCAGATGAACAAGGATCTCACTCTGAAGCATTAGCCCTCAAATGGAGCTGACAGCATGTGCGAAGCTTGGGTCTTTGCTTCCCGCCATAGCAATCACAGGTTTGTGACAATGGCGAAGCCTACAGGTACGTAAGCCAACAGCAGGGCGAGGCGGCTCAGGATGGGTGGGGACAAGTGGACAGCCTTACGGTGGTGTTTCCCACTGGAAACTGGTTGACCATCTCAGGAGACTGTATCTTGACCAAGAACTTCCAAAGACTGATGCTGAGAAATAATGTAGGTCAAGTTCAACTATGATCTGCATTTGTATGCAGTTTTCAAGACCACCCTGATTTTAAAGATTCTGTCCCATTGTGTGTCTATTCACTTCTGTCATATGATGTGACCTGACTTAGAGGTGCGGAACTACGGTGGCTGGAGGCATTCGGAGGCTGTTTGTGTGCATTGAGTCTCAGCCGTATTAACGTACTCTGCAGTCCTCACCTATGTTTCCTTGTCCACTCAGTAAGCATGGCCTCGTGTCATCTTTGGTTGTCACGTATTGGTTTCCCTGTTGTAAACGCCTTCCAGACAGAAGCTATGTTAGTCATTTTTTCGCAAATAATTTGCTCAATTAACCAAATGAAGAAACTCTGTTAAACTTTGCTGGAGCAGGTTATGTAAGAATAAAAAGAAACTAAGGGGTCCAAGATTTTACAAAGCGAGGTATGTAAGTAGAAAAACATAAAGTAGGCATAAATGGAATGAATATGCATGTATATATGTAACATGTATTTATTTTTTAATTAAATATGAAATATTACGAGGACTGTCCACAAGGTATCCAGCCATGTAATATGAAAAAAATAGAGTCATTTATGGCTGGATTTTTTTTCCCCGGAAAGTATGTGTTCACTGTAAGAAATCTGAAAAATATAGGCTACCAAGGAGCTAAATTAAAATCTTTGCAATTTCACAGTTCTGGTTTAACTAGTGTCAAATTAAAATTTCACCTTCTCTGTAAATGCATGAGGCATTCCTATTTTAACAAGGGGTACCATACTCGTATTTGCCGATCACTTTTCTTACCTAGTAGCATGTAGGTCTATGACTTTTCTGAGTTCCCTTAAGAATATAAACTCAAAAGTTTTGTGTCTCTTTTTCCATTCTTTATTCCCAGCAACTGGAGCAGTGCCCTTTATATAGTAGGCCCTTTAACAGAGATAACTGGCCCTTCTTTTACAGTTCGTTTTCTAAAACATAAAGTGTCTCAGCAGTCACACTAAGAGGAAAGTCCGAGACCGATTTCCTTACACGCACAGATGATACGTAGACGAAAGGTCTATATTCTATGAGGTGGAAATTATTTATCTTTTTAAAAGTAAAAGTGGTTTGATTAGATCTTCGCTCTATATGATTGCCCATAAAAAATTTCCCACCAGCTTGCATTTCTCACGTCTTATTTCTGACGGAGCTACAGGCATGTGAGACTCATTTTCAAAAATATCTGTCAGGATAGAGATCCTCTCAGTGGAGGGTCCATTTTTGTCTCTAACATAGAAGAAACTAATGACAATTACAAAATCACGTTGGGTGGCGTGGAATGTCACCCACTGGCCAACCTGGAGTTACAAAAAAGGATAACTAAACATTAAGATACTTAGAGGTGTGTTTTAAACTAAAGTCTCTTCATAGAGTCCCGAGGTCCACAGCGAATCCAGCACATCAAAGGGTGCGGTGCTGGCGGGGGAGGGACTTGGAGTTCCTCTTATTTCTTACTATCGGTTGCCGGACTCGCTGGGCGCTAGTTCTCCCATCACCAATAGTCACGACACCCCCAAACCAGAGAGTTATTACACAAGAGGAAACGAAGCACTTTAGCACACTGCCTCCTTGTCCCCATGTCCTGGGAACCAATGATTTCTTCTCAAGTGTCCAGACTCAGGTACCCTTCCTGAGAATCCTGACATGTTAGAGCTTCAAAGAACCTTAAAACCCAGGACTCCGGGAACGACGAAAACCAGTAATGAGCATCACTCGTTAAGCCAAGATCTGAACTGCTCTGTCAGACGACGTAATGACAAAGGTCAGTGCACTGAGAGCTCACAGCGGGCTATGCAGTCCATATGGTCAACATTGGGCACCTCGGTGGCACAGTATAAATGCTCTCCGTCACTCAACCCTGAGTCAGCTAAATGAATCACAAACAGCACTTTACAGAATGCTGAAATCAGAGTGCATCGTAAGCAGGAAGAGCCTTCCAGGTGTGTATGACCACGTGTTTACTGAACTGCAAGAGTAAAAAGTGTGTATTTTACTTATTCGAGGTCACAGTAAACAATATTTGAAAGCCACTATTTCAAGTCTCATACGGAAAAAAAAAGCTATAATTGAGGGTTGTAATTCTGAAAAAGTAGTAGATATTGAACAGTTTTAATCATGACGAGCAGTTAAAAATGCATATACAGCACCACACTGATCTGAAACTGTGTCAAGTGATGTCACGTGAAGTCACGGGTATTTAATGTCCCTCCATTTACAAGGGGTGGAGTGACTTTCCTACCAGTTCCACACGAGGTCTGAGCACACTCAGCTGCTCTGATGCGCAGTCCAGGCGCTGCCCGCCAGTTCAGACACTGGTCCTACAGTGTCCACGCGGAGTGCCACGGCGTCCCCGCGGAGTGCCACGGCGTCCACGCGGAGTGCCACGGCGTCCCTGCGGAGTGCCAGCACTCTCTGCGAGCACACCATAAAATGGAACTTCGTTTCCTACAATGCCATTTTTGTCTCCAGGCGATAAACGTAACCTAGGTGACTGTCAGGCATCATCAAAATTAACTAAGTGCCAACAAAGGATTTTGGTGCTCCTTTAAATAGACTATTTTTTTTAAAAACATAAACTAATCCCTGTTGTCCACTTAATTATAAAGGTAAGTTTGAACCTACGCCTTTCCTGTGGTGGCGACTTAGCCCTGCAATGGGCGCAAATCCTCTCCCTGCGGGGCAGCTGCCCCAGGACTGTGGTTCGAGCTTGGAGAACGGGGCGCCCCAGTAAACGCTCTGGCCCATTTCATGCCTGTTTGCCGCCCCAGCTCCGTTAGCCCCCCGCCCTCCCCACCTGACACACACTGCAAAGGCGGCTACCTGAGGGGTGCAGGACACAGAGCGGTGATTTCCTCAGACATTTATAAATACAGTTACTGGGCCGACACCGTCTTCCTCGCTCCCTCGGGGCCCCTGGTCGATGTCCACGTCAGGGACCCTGTGTGAGAAGCACAAAGGAGTGACACCACATGGAACCTAGAAAGTCACTCATGACGGTCACGTGTGAAGCAGACACGGCTGAAAGGACAGCTGTGTCCCTCCGCCTGAGCACATTAGGTTACCTCCACAGAGCGGGGGCTCAGGGCAGCCTCGCTGATTTGATTTCCAAATTCTCAATCTGGCCTATGTTTCCTTTCCCCTGGGTTCAGGAAAAAAGAAAATACTAAACGACCTGGAAATAGGAGCATTTGTCCCTGACACATGATTACAAATTAAATTTCAATTGCTGTCGAGGGTACTTAAGAGGGCTCTGGATCAAGGAAGCAGTGGAAGCAAGGCCGTGCACAGTATGATTTAATAAATGCCTTAATCAGAAGGAACTTTATTTATTTTTCCCTCCTTAAAATAATGTGTCTGTACTTAAACTAAAATAAAGCGTCCTGAAATTCAATTCTTTGCTGAGATTACCAGGCTTAAAAGTACCTCACTGAGCAGGTCAACGTCTGGGCAGTTAAATCAAACCACGGACCAGCTGGGACCTCTCCCCGCCAATCAGAGGCCCTCCTCCTAATTCTCACTGTAGACAGGCCAGGGAAGTGATATACTTAACATTCTTGTCAGGCTCCTGTGCTGATGCCCTTCAATTTTAAAATAATGACAACCAAATGGGCGAAGGCACTTTAGGAAATGATTAAGATTTCATGGGAATGATATTAAACATTCAGGCCCTACACAGTGCATGTCTATGTGTCCTTTAACACCCGAAGTGTCCACACTAGTCCCAAACCTATAATTCTTTTCAAAATGGAGAAATTTAGTTAGCACCTTCATAAGTTTGCAGATGTGGCACTCAGGGTCAGTAAATAAGAATATGAAATTCAGCAATTCACCATTATATGAGTTTTGCCTGGCACACTGGATAAATAATTTCTAAGCATCATTAGTTGTTGCATATATTTTTCCACAGGTATGTATTTTAGTATGGTACAACTTGTCACCTGGTGGCTACCACAGCAAACTGAGCTCTAGGTCTTTCTCTGTCACTAAGTGGCTCTAGGACTTCAGAGACTCGACTCAACTCCGCGGCTCAAGTTGGCTGCTCTGTGTAATTTTAACAGGTTGACAAAAATATACACCTTCCATATGGCTTCTCTGCCTGTGTCCAATTCCATAAAAGACAAAATGCAAGTTTAGGCCCTAAGATCTGGGTGACTACAAATGATTGTGGTGTATACAGATTGGTGAATTTGGAATATCCCTTTTCAAGAAAAGCTACCCATCTTGTGTTTGTGCGTTTGTTTTATGGACATCGTAGTAAAAACGCCGATTAGGTCTTTAAATATCCCCTCACAGAAGTGGGTTAGGTTGCAGGCAGGCGCTGGAGCTTGCTGGACACTATGCATCTCAGGACGGCTCAATCTCCAAGGAACTGTAATCCCTAAATATCCTCCCTGCAGTGTGTATTCGATATCAAATCCTCTGGGTAACGACTGGGGAAGTGCAGGGACAGTAAGTCTATATGACCAAAAGCAGTACGTACGGGCTTTGTAAAAAAAGAGAAACTCTGGGAATTTTCTAGTAAAATTACACAGATTTTCCACACAAAAACCTGTACATGGATGTTTATGGCAATGTTATTCATAACTGCCAAACTTGGAAGTAACCAAGATGTTCTTCAGTAGGTAAATGGATTAAACCAACTGTGGGGCGCATCCAGACAATGGAATATCGATTCGTGTTACAAAGAAACGAGCAAACCAAGCAATGAAAGGACATAGAGTAACCATAAATGCTTATTACTAAGTGAAAGAGCCCAACCTGAAAGGGCTCCATACTGCATGATTTCAGCTATCTAACATGCTGCAAAAGGCAGAAGGGCAGAGGCACTAGGAAGGGCAGAGGCACTAGGACGGTCAGTTGGCTGGGGGTTACGCAGTGAAGAGGGATGAATAGACAGGACACAGGGATCTTAGGGCAGTGACACTTCTCTGTACAACACTGTAGTGATGGACCCAGGCCTTCATACATCTGTGCAAACCCACAGAACGTACAACACCCAGAGTGACCCAGGATGGAACTGTGGACCTGGAGTGTCAACACAAGTTTATCAGCAGTGCCACTCTGGTGGGGAGTGTTGGTAATGGGAGAGGCTATGCCTGGAGGTGGGTAGGGAATACCCAGGACACTTCCATACCTTCCCCTTACTGTTACTATGAACCTAAAACTTTTCCTAACAAAAACAGTCTTAAAACACACACACACACACACACACACACACACACACACACACATGCATGTAACTACAATATTAATTTCATTTTTTTCCAATACTATTCTATTTTATCAAGTGTGTAGATAAAAAACAAACAAACCGATATGACATCCCTTAAAATTATAAGTAACAATGATCTTTCTACAATGAAGTATATAGAATGCACATGAATGCATTTTCTTCAGAGTCCGTTGGGGTGATGAGGTTTTTAGTTATCTCTTCGTCAAACTTCCATTTGGTTGCGGTGAAGCCATGACCACAATGCAATAACTCCCCATTGAGTAGGAGCTGACCCCAGACTATCCCAATGGAGACTCAAAATTCCACTATAGACATCTCCAATGTTTCTGATTTCCCAGAACTACGTCTGATTCATTAGTAAAATGAACTGACAGCATTAATAAAAAAACTCATAAATATAAATCCACGTGTACGGGAAAAGCTTTCACCTCCAGGGTCCCTTGCTGGTATTTCAAGGGTATTTAATGTCATGGTCCTCCGCATCCTGAAAGTTCAAAATATGGTATTAATTACCGTATTGTACTGGAATTAGAAAAGCTGAGTTCTAATGTCAATACCAGGCTAATAATACCTTTGAGAAGTTTTTCTGATTCAGATCTTATTTATAAAATGGGGGATACAGCCCCACCCTTCAGACTGCTCCTGTGACAGAAGGAAGGTTAACTCTATCCTCTTCTTACGTGGTTTCGAAAGCAAATACACCTGCCTTGATCCAGAGTGATAAAACCTGGGATACCATGTCCACATCAGGAAATGCATCTACAGTCACCTACACAAGTCTCATCAGAAGCCAAGGCGACAGACACTGTCTTCGATAAGTTAATGTCAGGACGATGCTTTCTGTATTCTCCGGAAAATAGTTCAGTTTTTATCCACGACACTGGCTCAGCAGGACACTGCACTTCCCAACCCTGTTTGCCTGGCCTGCTGTAAAAGGATCATCCCTTAGGTACCTGACTAATATCATTTCACGTTAAGATTTTATAGAGTGCCATTCCAAGAAACAGTCATATTAAGTTTGTTTCTACATTTAGATATAATAATAAAATCACGACATGAGTGTGTGGCTTAATGTTTCCTGTATGAGGTCCCATGTGAGAAAGTGTCTTTAAAATTGAGAAGAAGAGAAAAGTTGATCTCACTCAAAGCAGCAGTCTGCTTTCTTCTTTCTGCTAAGAATTTATATAAGTCAACATGCCAGAGTGAAGCTGAAGCCTCTCAAAGAGAATCTGGTCTTGTTTTATTACTATGACACTGGTTTCTATGAAGCATTTATTTAATCCATTTGTACAATATGTACATTAAGACTAAATAACACACACTTGAAATAGAAGCTCTAAGTAACCCAAATATATATATATATATATATATATATATATATATATATATATATATATATATTTATTTATTTATTTATGCCAAAAATAAACAGTTGAGAATAACATTTGCTCCAATTATGCTTTTAGATGAGATAGCTGAAACAAAGGTTATCTGGACACAGTAAGAGAGTACATACACTAAGGTGGTTTTGTTACTATAATACAATTTTACAAAATGCCTTTGTGCATAATCATTAGCACTTGTAGTAATTAATTCATCTATTTACTTCTCCACTAGATTATAATCCCTTTGCGGGTACCAACAATATTCATTTTAGTAGCCCTAGTTTTTAGACAGTGCCTGGCACATAGTAGAACCTCAATAAATGCTGAATGAACAAAGGAATGAATAAGAGACAAACAAATGCAGAAATATAACAATACCACGGTCTGACTAACCTAGTTAGTTATAACAAGATCACGATGCATTGTAGAGGTTTTCACATTACTAATTATCGGAATCATCATAATGACCAGAATAAAAAGTGATAGGGCAAAAAGACCTCCTTTTCCATCATATTGTAATTTTGAATCATTCCAGCTTTTCTTCCCTCTCAGTACAGTTTCAGCAACGCTGTAAACATTCGGGAGAACCAAAAGCTTTTAGAGCTAAATACATCAATTACACATAATCTTGTGATACGATCTCGCCATGGATCCTGAGTCATTCATTCTCAGCCCACAGAATGCCATCTGCTCATTTTAAGTGTACCTTGTTACAAAGAGAAAAAAGGAAGAAGTCTTCAACTGATTTCATTCCCCCGAATTATGCGACTTTAAAGCATACTTTTGTTTGGAAAAATAAGGTGCTCATGTTTTCAACGACATCATTGGCTGTAAATGTTAACCTTTCTGCAAAGATGCGATCTAATCATCCCAACCTTTTTGGATACATTACCTGTGTGTGCGTACCCTTCGTCACTCGGAATCATCTCCGGCAGTGACCGCACCCTGATTTGATTCCTTACTGAAGTTAGACTTTTCTAGAATCCTAGCATTGCAGGGGAGGGCTCGGTCTGTTGTTGCGTGTGGCGGGCTCCCCAGGGACGGGGGGAGCTCTGTGATTTAACGGCGGGATGAGTGTCCATCACTGCCTGCCATCTTTTCTGCAGTGGGGACCCACACGGGAAACGGAATTAGAGTCCTACTTGCTTCTGTTCACTTCTATGATATCATTACAATGGAAAGTTTTATGATAAACATGTAGAGAAGGCTGATCAGTCTCTAAATACTCCCACCATCATTTTACCCTCTGATTTTTACGTTTGTGTGTAGAGTGCAAATCCACCCAGAAGGCAAGTTTTCCGAGGAAACAGAATAGTTAAAAGAACGATCGGAACTAAAACTGGGGTCAGCCAGTGCCTAGAGCAGAGCTGACTCCAAAGCCCCTTTCCGCCTTGCTAGTACGTTTTGAATTTATGTATTTTATTACTGCGCTTTATACATGTGTTGAAGTGGATATAGGTGGTATGGCTTTGCCTGTCTTGTAAAAATAATCTGGCAACCAGAAGTGTTTCTTTAATTAAAACTGCTAACGGTTTGTAAGATGAGATAAGGACGCTGGTCTCTGGAACACCACATAAACATTATTTAGAGAACAGTGTGCCAAATGCCTCCATAGACGCGAAGGCATTTATGGCACTGGTGGGACTGGTGGGCTGTCACCACGACTGATGCAATCCTGACACCTACTCGACGTTCTGTCTCCACGGCGTCTCTCGTCCAGGTAACGCCGTGGTGTCTCCACTGCTGTGCTCTCTCCTCGACACGCTTCCCTGCCTCCGCTTTTCTCTCCCATCTGTTCTCCATCGCGCTGGAGTTCTCTTAGGCATCCCGCACGCAGTGTCCACTCCATACTCTAACGTAGCCGCCTCAGCGTAACTAGCTGTGGTCACTAGGTCACGTGGCTGCAGTGACACCAGTCGCTGTTGGGAATGTCCTGCCTAAACTTCTGCTGTGTGAAACTGCAGGGGCACTGGCCCAGCCCAGGGGCCAAGGCTGTCAGCGACGCCGGCACTGCCAACCCTCCCTCCACGGCGTCAGGATGCCCTCGTCGGCTCCTCTGCGTGTCGTTGAGGATTTTTTTCTTTCAAGGTTGACAGAGTTAGAACCTCAGCTCACAGGAGCCTATCTCTCCTCCCTGCCTTTACCCTCAACAGCATTCAGCACGGCTCCTTGCATTCCGAACTTCCAACTCTGACAAAGCCATTCTCTGAGAAAAACAGGTCTCCACTGCGAAACCGACCGTATTACTCACTGTGTTAGACTCATTCTTCAGATATTTTGCAAGAGAAAGATGCAGGGATTTCCTCCTGGTGCACATGATGGGGCAGCTGATGGAACCAGGGGTTGTTAGTAGGTAGACGATCCGGCCCCTGAGCGTAGGAACTGGCACAGAGGCTCTTCCACACGGTTGGAAACCGCAATTTCTCGCGTGAATAGCGCAACGCTTAGATGTGACACAGATGCCGAGGTGTTGCTCTGTACGCAGCGTGAACAGGGCCACGGGTGAGGAAATGGGGTCCACGCCTCCAACGGGGTCCGCCCACCCTCCCCCCTTCCTTCCTTCCACTATTAATAAGTATTTCACAAGCATGAACACCTATCATACTGGAGCTAGAGCACTGAACCAGGCAGACAGGTCTCATCTCTTATGGTGATCCTGGAGACAAAGAATAAATGAATAAACAAACTAACAAATAATTACATCTTGTAATCAATGCTATAAATAAAAGCATCGGTGGGAAGCTCGGGATAATAATTGGAAGAGTCCACTTTAGATGAGACCATCAAGGAGGGCCTCCGAGCTGAGCCATAAAATAACAACAACAATCCAGCCATGCAAAAGGTGGCAGGGCAACATTCCGGTCCAAGGGAACGAAAAGCCTACAAGTAGAAAATACTTTATGGTGTCCGAGAATCCCCCAAATCAGCAAGACTGAGCAAAATCATCATGGGTGGCCTGATATTAAATAAAGATATACAGAGAGGCAGGGACCAGACAAAATGCAGTGTAATGTACTCTGTGATGTAATAGCCAGGGATGAGAGTCCGGCATTGGTACAGAGGGCGTCCCAGCCCGAAAGCACTCAGCACAAACCCGTAAGGCACACCAGGGACAGTGACCCGACAAATCACACGCGCAGTAACCTTAAAGCTCAGACTCGAGCTGCTTCTTCGTCACAAAATCCCAACGAAAACACAGAGGGGACCGTGCACGTGCATGTCGGTCCCCAGGGTTCACAGGTATATTACAAAGACAGTTACGTAAAACAAAAGAAAACGGCCGGCCAGGAATTTGGAGTTGTTTCTAAATCAAAAGTAAGTTTCGGGCAGGTGCTTGATCACTCCGAGCAATGGTGCTGGCACTTACAAGTGGCAGGTTTTCACATTGGTTTCCATAAGGTGGCAGAAAACTTGGAGATTCTTTGAAATGGATTTCATGAAGAACCTCAGGGAATAGAGCAGGAGGGGACACTGGACACGTTCCCCCTCTTCCTCTGTGTTTAAGCCCCACCCCCACCTCCCGTTCACCCACCATCCCGGCCCTCAGGTACGCAGGTGACGCCACCAAGTGACGCAGCGAGCCAAGCCCTCCGGAATGGCTACCTACTGGCCATGCTCAGGGCAGGTCTGCCATCTCAGGAGGACATTAGACCCTCCAAGGAACGCCCCTCATTTTACTAGATACAACAGGGCGGCGAGCCTCCCTACCCAAGTATCTTACACCGAGTCCCCAAGTCAAGGTGGGGGCGGTTTCCACGGGACGGCTCAGGGACTGCGGGCACACAGGAGTCCAAGCGGCCGGAAAACACCCAGCCACCCAGGCCTGTGTTCCTCACAGCGTGGGGCCGGATACTCTCCAGACAGCCCTGGGCTACAGATGGTTCAGCAGGGCAGTCGTTACAGAGAAAAGCACAGCACTGCAAAGTTCACTTTCTCAATCAAAAGCTGTTCTCATTTTGGGGGCAAGAACGTGTTAAATCTGTAAAAGCTCCCCACCCCTGTTTCCCTGGAGATTCATTCTTTTTCCTTTTTTTTTTTTTTTTGTTGTTGTTGTTGTTGGCTTTTGTTTACTGCCAGGTCCCCTAAAAGAGTTCGCTCTCACTGTCTCCTCTTGTTTTGTCCTCTGACGTCTTGTCAATCTGTCGCCTTTTATGCTCAGTCCCACTACTCACCACCAATGTGCCCAGAGAGTTACAGTCTGTGCTGAGTAAACCTCTGACCGTATGAAAAATGTCTTTTTCTTCTTTTTAAAAATGCATCGCAAGGAAACATAACGTGTGCTATTTTGTTACCTCTAGGATGCGGGTCTAACATTTTATTTTTTCAGGTATTGGCCAGGCTGTGTGGTTAAATCCCAGGTGTCATACCAGCAATCCTTCTATATGCACAGACGTGCACGCTGCTGACACGGGGATCAGGACCACATCACAGTTCATCAACGAGCTAAATCATCCTGGCTGAGGAGACGTTTCACCAATTAGCAACAGGACATCGTCTCTAAAATGTTCTGAACTGACCAGAAAATGTTCAGAATTCTCTAATGTCAAATGCACCTGCAACTGCGACAGCATTTGTCTCGAGAACACGGCGGGGCCGAGTGCTACAGCCTCTGTCTTTCGGGCGACGTGTCAAGAATCCGGGGCGTCACTCATAACTAAATTTGGCAGGACAGAGAAACGCAGAACCCTTCAAGAAGGCAACAGATGGAGTCCGTTCCACTTCTGTAAACTACAACAGTTAGATGATCGCATTTAAAAGTCAGGCCCTGCTTTAGTAGGATTTTTCACATCCTTGGATTTGGGGAGTAGATGAACCATCACTAAGTTCAGGAGATGCAGATGGAAGTAGAAGTACTCCCTCACTCCTCATCACTGAAAAAGAAGGCTTTCTGGCATTCCTACTCAAGTGCATTCACCTGCTGATGTTTCACCAGGACGACCCTGTGCGTTCCTAAGTCCCGGCTATGTTTGTTTGTCTTCACATGCTGTTACGACAACTAAAACGTGCTTTCTGTGTCCTTACTCACACACGTGCAGGGAGGAAGGGGCGTGGTCACATAGAGTCAGCCTCGGGAGGCATCTGTAAGTAAGAAATCAGGAAAGAGATTATAAACGTGCTGGGGTTGGACGTACAGGCTGGAAACATTCTCTCCTAGCTTGACGGACAGCTGCTTTCAGAATGGGCAGTGAGAGGACGCGAACAGGGCCCGAGCTCTGGCTCGGAGGACCACGTCAACAGCCCTGCTGTTCGGTGGAAAGACGGGGAAAGAGAAGGTCACACTGTTTTGGGGGAAGTTTATTAGGAGCACGTTAAATTGTAGGTA
>PVJL010004275.1:0-104113 GCA_004026885.1 Lyroderma lyra
TGTGTGTGTGTGTGTATGTGTGTGTCTACAAAGGATTAATGGCTTCTGCCAGGACTTCTGTTTGGGAGAAAGCTGCCCCTCCAGCCCCCTCTCACTGAAGCCAGATAGGAGTTAGCATTCAGTGATTGTTAAAGTCAGAAGAGGGATTTCCGGTTACCAAGGGGGGAATATTTTGAGAAAGAATTGAGTTAATGAAAGACCTAGGAGAGGGAGAGGAAGGGGAAGAAAGTATAACTAACTATATAGACTGCAAAGGACTAGTCAGACAAGAATCAGCAGAAGCCAACAGAGGAAATATTTCAAGAGCAGGGTGGGGTAGGAGGACCTGTCCTGTGCTGTGCCATCACTGATGCCAGAAGCTGCAGAGAAGAGAGCACAACAGCATTACTGAATTTGGAGGCCATCAGGGGAGATTTTAATTTAAACAAAATATTTTAGACCACTGGATAAGAAGAAACTAACCCCCAGTTGGTTGAGGCATGAGTGAGTAGTGCCGAAATATAAAGGCAGAGATGAGGATACTCTGAAGGAGAAGGATAGGCTGGGAGAAGGCTTTTAGAGGAGACAATGAATATAGAAGGGACTAGGGAGAAGGAATAGAAATGTCTGCAACAATAAATAAGTTGAATTAGGCTGTAATAAGTTTGGGAGAAAATTGGAAGACATTAATGTTCCAATCATTTTAATTTTCCTGAGAGGCTTAATTAGAACTATAAAGGTTTGGATTGGTCTCTGTGGGGAATGAGGCGGGTAGAAAGGGACAGGAGTGAATACTCCTGGAGTACTTGTGATGTACTAAGCCCCATGCCAGGAGTTTTATATATGTCACTTAATTCAGTTTCTGCATTAACACTGAAGTCGAACAGTTTCAGTGTCCAGTCCAGGATTCAAGTATGGGTCCACCCCTGCTTTATTTCCATTACACCATGTTGCCATAGGGACTCATGGGAGAATAGCCATGCATATTGCAGGGTCAGCAGGAGACAGAAATCAGAAACTTTAACCAGGACTGAATATTCATAGTCATGGATTCCATCAGCCCCAGCAGCCTGTGCCTCTATACTTGGTGACTGCTCACTGTCCTTTCCAAAAAACAATGGGTAGATTTTCCTATCAGCAGTCTCCTGAGATTGATGCTTGATGTCAGAGTGTTATATCACTGGAAGCACATTGGGAGCCCAGATTTAAGAGAAAAGCTGAGGAAAATATTTACTGAGATCAAAATTAAACATTTGTCTGCTTCAGGAACCTTGAAATCTAAGTTGTTTTGTTTCTTAAATAGTTTGCTGAATTTTTTCACTGAAACATCTTTTTCACTTCCATTAAGAAATTTGTAGGCCATATTAAGGCTCATATTGATAAGGCTGAGCATGCTATGGATGGCTTCAGAGGAACAGTTAAACTAGTTCATCTTAATTGGTTATGGCATTTGCATAGAGTCAGATGTCAAAAAGTATGGTTGGAGAGGAAATGGAGGAATCAGCTTGTGATCAGCTTTCCACTGCCTAGAAGAGCATCCCGGCTCTGACAGGGGCCTGCAGGATTCATGGATGTATGAGGACACAGAAGAAAACCAGGGAGAAGAAGCCTAGGACCCTTTGGTCCTCTCTCCTTGGGAGATTGCATGTGCACACAGATATACACATACATACCCCTTTCTGTCCTGTTTCTGAGGGTACACAGAGCCCCAGGTTGAAAATTCACATATAAGGACTAAAAGACCCACTCTGGAGACAGTCCCTGTGCTGTCTTAGGACCTGTGCTTGGGATCCACCTCATCACATCTGTCTACTTTGGCTCTGCACTCTGCTCCTGACCAGTGTTTGGTGAGCCGTGACCACTCTGTGGCTTCATCCCATTGCCTCTATGGGATAATTCAACCCACCCAGGTCCATCCCCATTACCTGCCTGAAATTCTCTAGCCTCAGCCCTGCAAATCAGGATGCATGAGGATTCCTGGGCTTTGACCTCTAAGGTCTGTCCTTGCCCTTGTCCTAAACTCTCTGAACTGACACTCCCGCTAGAGCCTACCTGCCTTACTGTGGTTAGCACTGCCAAGTAAGCTAGTCTGTTTAACCCCTCTGTGGTTCTGTTTCTTCAACTACAAAATAGTAGTGTTTACTTCATCAGAGTGAGAATGCATGTAAAGTCCCTAAAAAAGGCCCTCCTTTTTTTAATATCTCGGTAAATATTCACAATTGTCATTGTTATTTTATGTATCAGAGCTTTGCTCTTGAGTCCAAATATCAGTGTTTTATATGTTTTAGTTGGACTTCTGAAAGACAAGGCAAATAAAGGTCATTGTCACTGCAAAGATTCTTTCCACCACAGAGGCCCTGCTTTTAATGGGCACCTGGCAGGCAGCCTTCCCTGGGACCTCACGTGACAGGATTTCTGTCAGTTTTGCCTGAGTGTCATCAGAGCCCTGTGGCAGCAGCAGGCACATTCAGCATATTCATTTATTATTGTGAAGCTCTTGAGAACCTTTAAAGCAGGAAAAAGCTGTGTGTACAGATAGGAACCTTCTTTGGGGAAAACTGCACTTTTATTACATCTTATTTTGCTCTCAGTTACCACGATATTTTAATTGTGTTGTCCTTATGAACATAAAGTCATTAGAAGTCAAGAAGGTTTTATTAGGTAAGGTTTATTTTTATTTAGTATGTGCTTGATTCTGTGAGGGCTTCAGAGGTATGGGAAATAGAGTTCCTGCTGCTTTACAGTTAGCAAAGAAGAGTATTTTTGGGGAAAGGCAAGCAGGCCCATCTTGCCTGAAAGAAGGCATGTCGATGGAAGTAGGGGAAGGCGGGAGAGAACAAATGCCAGAGTGTCCAGACTGCCAAGTGGAGGCTTGTGGACTTCACCTTTAGAGAGGGAGCACCTCTGAAGTTTTCTATTTTAAGAAATAAAGTCGTGTTTGCGAGGATGTATTTGGGGGTGGTAGATAGGCTGTCCTAGAGGTTGAAGTGCCTAGAAATGGAAGGTTACTGAAGATACTTGGACATATTCCTAGAAGGCCTGGGCTTCAGAAGATGCTTATTCATTTCTGGCCCACCTTAGTCTATAGTAATACATTAAATAAATGGAGGAAGTAAACTCTATGTCTGTGTTATAAGAGTGCACTTTAGTACCCTGGCTAGTAGGCCAGAGATGGCTGAGCCTGCCTTAAAATGTGCACTGAATTTGTGCCAACTGCTACAACATACTAAATGCAGAGACAAGATTGTATTTACTTAAAAATACTATGGAGCCTGCACTGATCAGAATACTCAAAAACTGCCAAATCCCATCTCAAGTCTTGTCCCGGCCCCAAACACAGGTAGAGCAAGTTCCTGGCCTTAATAACACCTTCTTTCATGAAGTTTCAAATACTCTGTGTACACATCTGGGTTTCAGGGCTGCCCCTCTCTCAACAAAAAGTTAAGGAGCCAAAGGGCAGACTGCATGGGACCTGCTCACTGGCAGTTCTTTATATTGTATCTGACTTTCTGGATTCTTGTCTCAGATCTCTGGCCATCAACATCTCAGACTTCTTCACTTGGGTCCTGTGCTCCTGGCTTACAGGATTTTGGTCTAGCTCATCTGTATAGAACATAGACTTCCTCATCTGTGCTTTGACTGCTAGGTTTTAGAAGTCAGCTTGCGTCTCACATGCCTATCTGTAAGCCATAGAGTCCAGGAACACCTGCTGCATAGAGTGACATTCCTAGACCCAACCTTCTGAACACCTTTCCTCTAGCCCCAAAGCCCCACCTGTGTATCCTGCCCCTAGGTTGCCAGCATTATAATTGTGCACTTTGGGAAAGTGCTGCTGTGCAGTAGGACAGAGCCCTTTGCCTCAGTGACCCCTTGCGGACTGTACAATACAACTTTCTAGGATGATAGAAGTGGTCCACATATTACTACATGTGGACATTGTGGTATACATAGTAGCCACCAGCTACGTGCAGCTATTTAGTACTTGAAATGTGGTTAGTGTAACTGAGAACTGAGTTTCTATTTATTTTTAATTAAATTTAAATACAAATAACTACATGTAGCTAATGGCTACCATACTATACAACATAGCATGAAACCCAGTGGACTGGTTGTGTTGGGCCATGGCAGAAATGGTAGACTGAGTCCATGTATGCAGGATATCAAGAGGAGGGAGGGGGCAGCATGAAGCCAGGAAAATTAAGGATGAGAGAGTCTTTGTAGTCTCGGATGTATCCATTTGTGCATATTTATAGGTATATAATATTTAGAGACATATAGCTGTTTTAAAATTGCTTTATTTCTTTTTGATCAATATTGTATGTTATTTTTACCATTTAACTATATACATCATGAAAGATAGTTGGAATGAGCACAGGCTTTGGACAATTCAGACTTGAGTTGAAATCTCATCTCTATACTTTACTAGTTATGTTACTGTAGTATTGTTTTAAAAAATAATATCACCGATTTTTCATATTAAACGAGAGTAAAATAGAATTTGGCATAGGCTGTAGATATTGTTCCTGTAAAAAAAAAATAAAATTCTTACATACTTTCAAAGTTTGAGTCCTTAGAAAATCTTCATATTTTTGTTCCTTGAAATTATTACCTAGGTTCTCAGTCTTATACTTTAGAAGCCTAGAAAATACCTAGTCATATGTCTGACAGATTTAAATATTTATTATTTGGTTGAAAAAAAAATTTTTTTTAAGAGGTGAAACAAAGAGATAGTTTATTGAGAGAAAGTACACTCCAAAGAGATAGGAGTGGGCTCGAGCAGGAAAATGGCTCAAGAGCCTGGCTGAATTTTCTAACATCCATTCAGGGAACAAGGAAGAGTTTCTGTTTCTCCTCTGTGTGTTTATTTGGTTTCTGTAAGTTCTGCTATTCCCATCAGGACTCCCTCATGACATACAATATATTAAGCAGGAAGACTTTGCCTCATTGAGGCACAGAAACGGCAGCAGAAATAGTGATAAGAACAAGTTCATAAGTGTAAGTAATGTAGAGTGTAGTATCCTTAGAGGATTTATGTGTAATAGTTACAACAGGACAAATCGGTAGAGGAAGGAAGAGAGAGAGGGAGTGTGTATGTGTGTTATATGGCAGCCCAGGAAAAACCTTAGACTGATACTATGACTTTTCATCTGTCTGTAATATATATTACTCTTACCCTCTGTCACGCTGAACAGGGAAAATGTGTAGCGAGTGAAGGAACGAGGTTTGTGCAGGTATTGTGTGATAAAGTACCAATAAACTCTAACATAGTGTGCCCAGGTTGGTAATTGCCACCGTCCTGTTCAAAACCTTGGCATGTGTTTCATTTCCGTTATGCTGTGTAGAAGTTCCAAAGCCTAACTGTGAAGACTGTGGAAAGTCTTATGCATCGAATTTCTGGAGAAAGTGATGTTTGCTCATTTCAAAGTTTGTTTTACTTGAAATCAGATTCTACTAGTGAAAGAGTAAATTTTTGAGGTTATCTTTTTTCAGTTACTAGAATGTTCATTAGGAAATGCCACTATTGGATTATGTTTCATAAAAGCCACTTATTTTTCTGTATTATTATTGCCAAGACAGTATTTTTACATAAGGCCTTAGAAAGCAGTACACTTTAGCATTTGTTTAAATCTTTTTCATTTGCCTAGTAAATAAATTGGAAAACATTGTAATAGATAAATAGGAAAACATTAGATCATGTTATCAGTGATTTACTCTTAAATGTTTGGTCATATATTTATCTAAGTACAGTTAGATAAGAAGTAGCATTCTTTACTTTTGATGAAAGAGTTCTTAGCTAAATTGGTTTTTCCCAGCCTTCATTCATATATTGATTTGCTCAGCATTTCTTTCAGAACTGCTAGATTTGGGTTACTTTTGGGAAGTTGCAAAGGACCCATCTACAAAGGGTGCATTTGTCTACACCAAACAAAAGAGCTCTTCCTGAATACAGAGGAGCAGCTGGTGTTCTAACTGCTGCTTTTGGCTTCAAGGGCTAGCACAATTGCTTTCTTTAATACTTCAGGCTGTTTGGCCCTCAGCTGAGAAGTATAAAACAGTGGCACTTCTATAGTTCCCATAGGTGTGGTTAGCAAAATGCTTAGAAGGTAGGGTCAAACCCCCACCTGGTCTCCCAACTTCCCCACATGGATCTACACCTTCCTTAGAAACATGAGTTGAATGTTGGAGATAGCAAAGATGAATGGACTGTGGATTGTACTGTCTTGTCAGCAGAGCCTCACCTTCACTGCATCCACATTTATTCATCCACGTGCTTTTTAATGTTAGAATTAGGAGCCTGATCCTGGGGTGAGAGCATAGTCATTAGAGTAAAAATAACTCCCCACATAACTGATCATTAAGTTACGATTTAGTTCATTTTTGTGAGAAATGCATGATTTCTAAAGACCCTGTAGGGGTTGTATAATTATAAAAATTCTATTATAACTGTGTGATAACAGATTTACTTATGTGTGTCTTTTGCTTAAGGGAAAATGAAACTAATTTGTTTCGGGTAGTTGTTTGTCATTCAAGAGTCTCTGCTTGTTACAAATCAGGCAAAGCATTGCCCCATATTCTGTCTCCTGGGTAGGAATGCCATGAACTGCAAACAGATTAGATGCTGCCAGTAGAGCTGGAATGGGTGCTTGGCATAGATTTTCTAATCAGAAGGGTTGGGGAGCCCCATGTGGGTACTAGGGATCTTGGGGCCAGCTGGGATCCTTCATGCAGCACCTCTGGGAGCCTGTGTGATGCAAACACTCACCGTGCATCTCTAGGGCAAGATGTGGTTTGCAGCATTTCCCAGGTATTACTGCCCATGGAACCCCTCTCCCCACCACCACACCCTTTTTTTTTTCAATGCTCATAAGATGAAATACAGATAAAGCATGGGATTGGAAGTCAAAAAGATTCAGATTAAAATTCCGGCTTTACCACTCACTCTCTACTTTCTGGTGGCGAGACAGGAACTTTCCCCTCTAATTCTTAGTTTCTTCAGAGGCATAATACCTGTTGTGAGGATTAAATGCAATTAAGCAGGAAAAGAAACACTTTAAACAATGCCTGCTACACAGAAGATACTCATTAAGTGACTGTGTTGCTGTCGGGTATGGCATGATGGTGAGGATAAGAGCTGTATGTCCCACCCAGGCAGGAGCTTTGATCTGCCTGTTTTCTGTTTACTGGCATACCCCACAGAAACCAAGGTCAGCCTGCAGATCTATTGTGTTCCTCCTTTGTATCTTCTCTGGTTGACTCTACCACATCCAATCAAGTTTAAATCTAGTCAGGTCTGTCTCCTAAACATATCACATCCATTCACCTCTCCAATCCCCAAACTGCATCATAGCTTGCTGCGGCAACTCAGTTGTCTTCAGCGTATTTTCTGTGTTACCAGCCTGCCTTTCACACTGCAGTGCAAGTGCTCTTGCTAAAGACTCATGAGTCAACACTGCTTCTTATGGTTGTTTAGGGCCTCTCTAAGGCCTGTAATGGGGTTTCCAAACTTGCTAATCCTTACAACCAACTGAAACCTTTTAAAAAAATACATATTCTTGGAGTCCCTCCAAGATCCTCTCCCATAGAGATTCTGATCCAGAAGATCTGGGATGGGGCTCAGGAATCTGCATTTTTAATAAGCTGCCAGGTACTCCTAATGATAGCCAAGTTTGGGGAACCCTCCCATGTAAGTCCACACTGGATTTTTCCACTATCAGTTGCACACATGGCACCTATTACCACTCTCCACATCTCCAGTGCCCTCTTTACTCATGCTCTGAGCTTCCTTACCATCAAGCTGCCTCTTTCTTTAGAGCTGGCATGTCCATTGTGGCCCAGGATGGCTTGGAATGCAGCTCAACATAAATTCTTAAAACATTATAAGATTTCTTTGCAACCTTTTTTTTTTTTTTTTTTTTTTTAGCTCATCAACTATCGTTAGTGTATTTTATGTGTGACTCAAGATAGTTTTTCTTCCAACGTAGCCCAGGGAAGCCAAAAGGTTGAACATAGCTGCTTTAGAGAGTTCTGCACTTGGTACACTCCTGAATCCCCTTCTCTGCATCTCCTAGCAAATGCCAGAAGCCTAGCAATATTTCAAGAATCTGTTCTGGTATCTCTTTTCAGCAGCCTACCCTAATCCCAGTAGAGTTTGTCAATCCCTTTCTATGCAGTTACAGCATTTTTACATTGTATTCCAATTTTTGGTTTATGTGTACTCTTTCCCAATAGATTAAGAACCTTTAAGATAGGGACCGTTTAATTTCTATATTTCCAGCATCTAGCTCAGTTTTTGCAACATGGTAGAAGTTCATGAATGCTTGTTGAAAGAATAAAAAGGAGGGAGGAAGGCTGGAAAGAACCTCTAAATTGTACTAGTGGTTATAGAAGTGTTCTTTGGGACCCCGAAGTGTCTCAGGGTTGGTGATTAGGAGAGAGATACAGGTAGGGAGAATTTCTACCCTGGCCCCCCGCCCCAACCTCTGATTCACCTAAAGTATTAAATTTTTCATATGTTGGTGAGCAGTGTAAGATTTTATTGAAAAGAAGGAGAAAGCTTATACTAAAAATAAATTTGAAAACCACAGTGCTGATTTGCCTTTGTGAATCCCCTTTATGCATTTCTGTTCTTCCTGCTTTAGAATGAAATGGGAAAACTTGAAGAACTTGAGAAATAAAGCCAAGTGATCTATATTGGCTAATGAACCTATGAGGAAATATTAGAGATTTCCTAATTTGTTGAGTTGTACCATCTAGTATGGCCCTGGGGCTACTTGCCTGTTTTTAAGCACCTGGAAGGTTATCATGAGAAAGATGCTAAGTAGTTGGCATCCATTTCCACAGAGGACCAAATGAGAAATGTGAGGTTAAATTGAAAGAGTTGAGAGAATTCCTCTGAATTTATTTAAGGAGGGTGCTTATATTTCCAAAACAGAGTCTTCAGGAAGTACCCTCCCTAAGGATGAGAGACTGTCTTTGGCCTAGTGTCTGGTACCTCATTGGAGGTCACAGAACATTTGTAGGATGCATGAATTGCCATCAGTGGAGAAGTGTATGAAGTATATGAATTAGAACTCCCATAAAAGCAAGTAATCTTGATTCAAATTATGGAATTCATTTGTAAGAATTTGCTAATAATATGAAATTAATGATACTGTCATTGCATAGCTCATCATAAAGCCAACTAAATGTAAAGCCGTTCCCTTTATAAAATTGCTTATTGAAAAGTTAGAATTCAACATCATCTCTTTTTTTCTCTTAAAAGAGTTAGCATTTTCTTATCTAGATTATCTAAGAAAAACTGACTTGTTGCTCTCATATGCAAGTGTGGATATTTGTAAAATCTCATGAATAAATTATACTCTCTTAGCCACAGTTTTTTTCACACCTTTGGGAAATAGTGAGTAGTTGTAGGTCTAGTTGGCAAATAGATTCAATCAGCATTTGTCAAACTGTGTTCATACAGAGTCCATTGCCTTATTCAGAAGCAGGTTGTGGAGTCAAATATTACCTGTCCCATGGTACTTAAAACATATATTAGGCTTCTGAGAAGTCCTGGCGGGTAGAAACCTATGTATGTTTAATGAGTAGTTCCCAACAATGTTTAACCACTCTTTTGTAGAATAGCTATTGCCTAATCGGAAACATTGGATAGATATTGGCCTTCAAATAGTTTGGGTATTAACAGAAAGCATCATTTATTTATCATATTCACTGGAGAAGCTAGCAAAACAGGAAATAATTAGGTATACCTAAAGCCCTGTGAAATGGAGAAAA
The DNA here is from genome assembly GCA_004026885.1 of Lyroderma lyra. Lineage (NCBI taxonomy): Eukaryota > Metazoa > Chordata > Mammalia > Chiroptera > Megadermatidae > Lyroderma > Lyroderma lyra. Next base: position 9,754 of record PVJL010004275.1, read on the forward strand.
AAAAAAACAATCAGTTATTTTGAATGTTTGCCAAATTGTGAAGAAGATTGGGTGAAATCAGAAACATGAAAGACTAGGAAATGTGAAGCCCTAGGGGCCTCTTTTCACTACTGAGGAGAAGGGAGTTCTGATAGGGCCAGCAGCTCGGTCCATCCAGGAATTTGCTTTCTCAACCCTTTTGTCTTTGGACCAGAGAGCTTGGCGTAGCCCCTCCAAATAGCACCCGTATCTGTGGATACCTAAGAGCTGAAATGATAGCCTGCTTGGTGGATGTCTGCCCTTGAAAGAGTCACAGAGAGTGGTGAGAGCTGTTGTAATGATAAATTCCTTTGAAAAGACATGAACATCCTAGAATTGTTTTATACTCACATACCAAGTTAACAGCTAATTGGGTGGTTGTTTATATACATATTAGTTAAGATAGACCAAATGCTGTTACAAATAGAAAATATATATTATGGCTCAAATGGAATAGAAGTTCTTGCTTGTATAACAGCACTTGGTGGTGAATTTGCAGTAAGCGAAGTGGTTCTCATCACACAGTGATGAGACTCAAAACTCATGGATAACTCTGCCATCACCAGTACATGGCCCCAATGTTGCCCTGGGAGCCATCTGCACTCCAAGCATCTGAAAGGGGAAAGAGCGCCAAAGAACACATGTGAGACATTTTTAAGTAGTTGGCATCGATCTCCACAGAGGACCAAATGAGAAACATGAGGACGCCTGGAAGTGGCGCACATCACTCCCATCAACATTTTAATGTCTAGAACTCAGTCACAAGGCCACATCCAATTGCAAGGGAGATTAAGAAGAGTAGTCTATTTGGCTGCCCAAGAAGAAACACAGCGTGGATTTTAATGAGCAGCTGGGAGATTCTCTCTGCCACACATACCTGGTGCTTCTTAGTCCTTGGCCACCAAATTAGAGGGTTGATTTGTCCTGACTGTGGCCCATTACTGTTTCCACATAGTATAATGGTAGTGCTATCCATCCAGGTTATGGTGACTTTTGTCAGCAAGCTTCCACAAACCACACAGCAGTTCAACAGGGGATTTCCAGTTTCATTCACTCAACATTTCTTGAGCACCTAGGCTCTTGGAAGTACAGGAAATATAGTAGTAAATAAAGATTCTTGTCCTTAGGGAGTTTATCCTGTCATGTAAGAGAAACATAATAAACAAAGAAAATAATGGCTGTGCACAGTGCTGTAAAGAAGGGAGAGAGGAAAAATATTGTTTTTGCTAACATCAGAGTTGACTTCTCTGGGAAACTGGCATGTGAGCTGAACCACTGGGCTGAAAGAACAGTATTCCAGGCAAAGGTATCGGCATGTACAAAGGTCCCAAGGCAATAATGAGCTTGGCTTGTTCAAGATACTTATATCCTAGGAGACCAGCGTGTGTGGAGAGTAATAAGCAAGAAAGGCTCATGTGAAATGGGGCTGTAAAGATGTGCCAAATGTTCCACACAAGGCCTTGCAGATCTTGGAGATGTGGTTTTTATTGTATCTGAGAGCAAGATTAAGCTCTGAAAAGGTTAGTTGTATGAGGTTAACTGTCCAGAAAGTATCCAGCCAGGTAAGATGAAAAATAGAGGCATTTATGGCTGGATTTTTTCCTGACAGCCCTCATACGTTTTTTGCAATAGCTTTATGAGATATGATTCATGTACCATAGAATCCATCCATTCAACAGATACAGTCCAGTGGCTTTTAGTATATTGGTGTTGTGCAACCATTACCACAGTCCATTTTAGAACATTTTCATCACTCCCAAAAGAAATTTCATACCCTTTAGTAGTCATCCTATTTCCTCCCAAATCCCAGCCTTAAGCAACCACTAATCCATTTTGTGACTCTATAGATTTGCCTATTCTGGACATTTCATGGAAATGGGGTTTTACAAACTGTGGTCTTATGTGACTGGCTTCTATCATGATGGTTTTTTAGTATTATTAAATTTATCAAGGTGACATTGGTTAATAAGATTACACAGGTTCCAAGTATATAGTTCTTTATAGTCTATGTGTTGCATTTGTGTTCTCACCACCCAGAGTCATTTCTTTTTCTATCACCATATATTTGAATCCCCCTCCCACCTTCCCCATCCCATCCCCCCTTTCCCTCTGGCAACTACTAAATTGTTGTCTGTGTCCAATAATTTTTTTTCTATTTTGATTGTTCATTTATTTTGTTCTTTAGATTCCACATATAAGTCTGACTAATTTCACTTAGCATGATATCTTCTAGTTCCATCCATGTTGTTGCAAAAGGTAAGATTTTATTCTTCTTTATGGCCGAGTAATACTCCATTGTATAAATGTACCACAGCTTCTTTATTCACTCATTTATTGATGGGCATTTAGGTTGTTTCCATTTCTTCGCTATTGTGAATAATGCTGCAATAAACATAGGGGTGCATATATTTTTTTCAAATTAGTGTTTTGAACTTTTTTGGATAAGTACACAAGAGTGGAATTGCTGGATCGTAATGTAGTTCCATGGAGTAACCTCCATACTGGTTTCCATAGTGGCTGGACGAATTTGCAGTCCCATCAACAGTGCAAAAGCGTTCCCTTTTCTCCACATCCTCACCAACACTTGTTGATCAATTTATTGATGAGAGCCATTCTGACAGGAGTGAGGTGGTATCTCATTGTGGTTTTGATTTGCATTTCTCTGATGATTAGTGATGTTGAACATTTTTTCATGTGTGTATTGGCCATCTGTGTGTCCTCTTTGGAGAAATGTCTATTCAGGTCTTCTGCCCATTTTTTAATTGGGGTTTATGTGTGTGTGTGTGTGTGTGTGTGTTGAGTTGTATGAGTTTCTTATAAATTTTGGATGTTGTCGGATGCCTCATTGGCAAATATTTCCTCTCATTCTGTAGGATGTCTTTTTGTTTTGTTGATGGTTTCTTTTGCTGTAAAAAAAACTCTTTAGTGTGATGTAGTCCCATTTGTTTATTTTCTGTTTTGTTTCCCTTGCCTGAGAAAATATATCATTGAAGGTATTGCTAGGGGTAGTATCTGAGAGGTTACTTCCTATATTTTCTTTTAGGAATTTTATGGTTTCAGGTCTTATATTTAGGTCTTTAATCCATTTTGAGTTTGTTTTTGTATATGGTATAAGAAGGTGGTCCAGTTTCTTTTTTTTTTCTTTTACATGTATCTGTCCAGTGTTCTCAGCACTATTTGTTGAAAAGACTGTCTTTGCCCCAGTATAAGTTCTTGCTTTCTTTATCGTAGATTAATTGGTCATATAGACATGGATTTATTTCTGGGCTCTCTGTTCTCTTCCATTGATCTGTGTGTCTGTTTTTATGCAAGTACCATCAGCATAATGTTTTGAGGTTCATCTACATTGCAGCATGTATCAGCACCTCACTCCTTTTATGGCTGACTAATATTTCATTGTGTAGATATACCTACCATGTTTTATTTATCAATCATGCTATGAACATTCATGTAATGTTTTTTTGTGGCCATATATTTTCATTCCTCTTGTATATATGAAGGCTGTCCAGAAAGTATCCAGCCATGCAACATGAAAAATAGAGGCATTTATGGCTGGATTTTTTCTGGACAGCACTTGTATACTTAGGAGAATTGCTGGATCATATGTTAAACTATGTTTAACCTTTTGGGGAACTGCCAGATTCTTTTCCAAAATGGCTACACCATTTTACTTTCCCACCAGCAGCAGTGTATGATGGTTCTATTAGTTTCTCCAGCTCCTTATCAACATTTGTTAATAATCTGTCTTTTTTATTAAAGCCATTATAGTAGAAGTGAACTAGTACCATCAGTGTGGTTTTGATGTGCATTTCCATACTGCTTAATGACATGGAACATATTTTTAGGTCATTATTGACCATTTGTTTATCTTTGGAGAAATGTCTATTCAAGAAATATGTATCCTTTATTATTTGGTTGTAAGAGTTCTTAATATAGTCTAAATACAAGTCCCTTATCATATATTATTAGCAAATATATTCTCCCATTTCTGTAGATATTCTTTCCCTTTCTTGATGGTACTCTTTTAAGCACAAAAGTTTTTAATTTTGGTGAAGTCCAAGTGAATCTGTTTTTTCTTTTATTGCTTGTGCTTTTAATGTTCTAAGAAACCATTGCATGATCCAAGGTCATGAAGATTTGTACTAATATTTTCTTCTAAGAGTTTGTAGTTTTCACTCATACATTTACATCTTTACAGTTTCTGGCTATTATAATAAAACTTCTATAAACATTCACATAGAGGTCTTTGTGTGGACATGTGTTTTCATTTCTCCTGAGAAAAATGCCTAGGAGTAGTTTATATTTAACTATTTCAGAAACTGTCAGCCTGTTTTTCCAAAGTGGCTATACTATTTTACATTCCCCTCAACAGTTTATAAGAGTTCTAGTTGCTCTCATTCTCACCAACCCTTGGTATGTTTAATCTTTAATTTTAGCCATTCTAGTAGGTATGCAGTGGTATCTCATAATTTTTGTTTCTCTAAAGACTAATGATGTTTTATTGAGCTTATTTGCCATCCCTGTATATTCCTTGATGAAGGGTCTGTTCAGATCTTTTGTCTATTTTTTAAAACTTAATTATTGAGTTCTGAGCTTCATTTTTGCATATTTAACTGCCTACCAGGACCACAAGCTCTATGAAGAAAAGTATCCTGTATATACCTTGTTTACATTTATATTCCCATGTTTAGGACACAGAACTCATTAACTGTTTGTTGACTAAATAAATGAACAAGTAAATACACAAACAGATGAACCTAGGCAGATGATATTATATCCTAAAATTATAGTGCAATATTTTAATATTGGCCCTTTTATTGATTGCACAAATGTATAGTAAGTACATACATGACTGTGGGTACAGGAGAAGTAAATTACTTTTAGAATCACATACTTTGGCCCAGTTTTTTTTGTTTGTTATCATTGGTAAGGAATCTTGGGATGAAGAGATGAGACTGAGATCTTGGGCAGGGGCAATAAGGAGATGAGAGAGCCAGATGTTGCAAACACTGTTTCTAAGGTTATTTAGTCCAGTATTTTCCTTCAGGAATTAACCTATGTTGTTTGGGAAAGAAAATCTTTTAATAGCCCTATTAAATTCTGGTTGTTGCTTTAGTTATAATACGTTATTTCTCTTTGATTTTAAACCCAAATGTTTGTTAAGTCCCTGTACCGTTTTTCTCTTAGCTCTAAAAAGATTCTCGAGAGTTATATGGAAGATGTAAATTGGATAATGTCAATCAATTATTTTGGATCTAGTATGATGAATATGTTTATGGTCTTGAGTATTCACATAAAAGAATATATGTGTTGCTATGGGTTTAGCATTATGCCCAGAGTGTTGGGGGTATTCAGGGAAAAACATATAAAGACACAATCTTTATTTCTGCCCTCAGGGAGCAACGCAACTTTAGAGAGGTAAGAGCCACGAGTAGCAAGTACACCCAGCACCTGTCAGGCAGTTGGTAGTGTTCATTCCGTTGTATGTTGCTTGACAAAAAAAAAAAAAGTGTCTTGCCACTAGACATGTATTTTTGGCCTTGCCTGTTACTCTGAGCTGTTGTGAAAATGTTTAGGTTTTCTCGGTAAATACCCTTTTTATTTGTTTTGGAGCATGCGATCCCTTACATTTCTCTCTCTCTCTCTCTCTCTCTCTCTCTCCTACATTTCAGTGAGCGGTTTCTGGTGAGACTGAACAAGAATGGTGGGCCAAGGAACCCAGAGAAGATAGAACGAATGTGTGCCCTTTTGACAGTATGTGCAAATTCTCTTTCTCTTCTCTGTTGTTGATTCTAACCAGGGGCCTGCTGTGTGGATATTGTTACCCTAGAAACAAGCATTTATTCTTATTTCCCCCCACACTGGGGGAAACAGAATAGGACTTGATTTCTGTTTCTGTCAGGTTTCAATGAAATATTTAAAGAAACTGAAATTAGTTTTTAATTAAATTTTTTATTAAATATAATCAAGTACCTTTTACTGATGTGGATTTTATAAGCTATTTCATATAATAGACACTTAAAATCTGAGAAAAGTCTTCCTTACTTTCTTCTTCAAGGCCACTGGGAATTTTTCTCACGTGTAATTTCTCTAAAGGAATCCATGAGATTTACAACTTTGCAGTTTTTAAGTTGAGTACATATAGAGAGATAAACTAAATAGTCTTTCTCTTTCAAATACCAAACAGAGTCTTTTCCTGCTATGATCTGTAGTTTAGATAGTTTGGATTGTTTTCTGAATATTCATGCTGTTCTTCATGGTCTCTAAGATTGTGGACTCATCACCTCAGAGAAGGCTTGGTAATCTGCTTGCTGGATGGTGCTGAACCTCATAATGCCCATTGCCTTGTGTTTTCTTCAAGTTGATTCTGAGTTACTAAGGTTTTTCTTACCCTATTAAAAAACTAACTGCCCAGCTTTATTTGAGTTAATTTATGTGCTGAAGAAGAAAATAAGATTGTGTCACAATTTTAAACCAGTTTTGACTATCGTGGATTCTTTGATCTGCTTCATTGATGCTGAGATACATTAAAATCTGTGGAGTGCAGGGAGGTGTAGTTGTCTCAGTGCTACTGCCCTTTGTGTGGTGCATGATTTATGGGGGACAGTCAGGTGCCTCAGAGTTTACAGTGTGTCTCTTAAACACATGGGATTTATGATGGGATATATGACTTTTCTCTGAAAGATGAAATTGAATTTGTTTACCTTATCTTTTCATTCATTTACTACAACTTTGTCTTTCAAAACCTCTAACAATGTTATTGCAGAATCAGAAACCACTTTCACAGGAATAGCTTTTATTGAAAATGCCCTAGATGTACAGAAAGATTTCTCAATCTAGCTAAGCTAAAATAATGTTTTGTCCATCATTAAGCTCAGTATTCAAAGCTTAGGAGATAATGCAGGAAGAGAAAGCAGAAGATGCAGACCCGTGAAGACGGTTAAAGAAGTTAAGATGGTTTAGTCTGGGAAGATCAATGCTTTCTCTTCAATAGAAAATAAAAATAAGGCAAAGAGTCCAAATTGCAGTTGATGGGACTTGGGTTAGAGTACTGGGGGAGAGCTTCTGACATGAGAGTGCCTGAACACTGTGGTGGTGCTCTGGTCCACCTTTCTGAAGCAGAACTAGAGAGAGACAAGACACCCCATTTGTAGAATGTCTCCATAGCTTCGGAGAACCTTTCTCCATTCTGGTTCTCTGGTATTATTTGGTTAAAGCAGCAAAATAAATTGTTGATTCCTTGCTCTTTGGCATTTGTGGGAACAGAGCTGTGTGCATGAGCTGTCCTTGAATATGATGAGTGCAGTCCTTGTCTCTTGAAAAAATGAACTTAATTATGATGCTATTTCAATGTAATTATGGTAAATCAAAATTTTCATTTCATAGCATTTTAATTATCTATAAGGGCCCAGAGACTCAAGCTGTAGCTCCATCTTTATAAATCAGAGATGCACGTAACACTCACAGTGTGCTCTTATGCTGCCACAACAAGAAGGCACAGGGCTGCTAAAAATACCACTTACATAGTTCCTTTTGCAGTACAGCCCTCGATTTCTTTAAAAAGATCCAAAAAGTGATTTGAGGAATTTTTACAAAGCACATGAGATTTTTGAACAGAATTGTCTTAGCCAGGATTTTTGTATTTTACTTTAAGCTGTATGAAATAGTAATCTTGGTGGAACTGTTTTCTCATTATCAAACACTTGAGTTCCTCCTGTGAGCTAAAGGAGTTTTCCGAATTGGCATTATGTGCTACAGAATTTTAGAGTTAAAATGCAAGAAAATGCAGCCACAGCTGTGGTCGCTGTCAACCTGTTAGCTTACATTAGCATCAGAAAAAAGGGGGCCGTACAAACTGAGCAGTTTTGCAGGGTTACTTAAGCAGAGCAGACCTCAGAGCCACATTATAGTCACATTATCCTTGGCACAACCCTGTTCTCTGGAAAGCCTGTTTTTTTCTGACCTTGTTAGATTTCAGAGTCTCCTATGCAGGAAGAATTTTCTCCAAGGAGGAAGTGTTTTATATTTATGTGAATGTCTAGTGTATTGAGGATTTTGCTGACTTTCATGATAAGCAGTGGTTGTGTGTTTGAGCACGTGAGAGCATGTCTGTGCATTTACTCATTACTAGATATCAGAGTCTCACATACAGTGCTTGGCAAATACTAAGGCTGTAATAATGATTTGTTACATAAATAAATGAATATATTTATTTCTTACTATATTTGAGTGATCAACTTAGAGAATGAACTTGTCCTATTTTTCCCACATTAGTTGGCATTATATTTCTATACTTATTTATACTCTTCTACATTTTAAAGTAGAATTTTAGGTAGTAATTTCTTGGAGTTAAGAATTAATTTGATTAGCAGTGTAATAATATCATGTATTAAAATATTGCCTCCTTTTCTGCAGCGTAAGTATGAATAAATTGGCTTTGTTTTATATTTGTAAATTCCATTATCTCTACAGAAAAAGGCAGTCCACAGAAAAGTGAATTGACTTTTCCATATTTCAAATGGAACATTAGTAACTGAATGTAAGCTCTGAGTCACCATTCTCTCTACCCACAGTGTAGTTGGGAACCAGTTTCTAATTATGTAGAATTGGAGGGTATGGTCCAGTGAGTAAATCTAAATTCAAGCCTTGCTCACCAGATAAGTGGTGGGTGAGTCATCCCTCTTCCCATCTTGGTTTTACAGGTCTTGTGAGTATTTTAATATGGATAGCCACACTTGGTACTTAGTTTTGAAAAGTGTAAGTTTAATAACTCTATGGTAACTGTGTTTAACCATCACTTATATTTAATAAGATAACTTTTACATTGAAATTATGTGGTACTCAAATAATAATTTTACTTAATATATTTTCTTGCATTGATTATGATCATCTTATATTTATTGACCTTAAATAAATACCACGGAAAGTTCTGAGTACCATGTGTCATGGTCAGAAAGAGCCCCTACCCAGCCACTTGGAAAACACCATGAATTATATTTAAGGTTTCTTCCTTTTATTCACTCACAGCCAAGGGAGAGAGGTCCCACGCTCTTGTGTACAACTTATCTGATTATTGTTTGGACATTTTGGTAACTGGATTGAATTCTCTAGCTGTACTGGGATTGATAATTATGGTGCTCATATGATAGTTTGGATTAACATAACCCAAAGCTATGCAGAGAAGGAACCATTTCACTTTGAAATATGTCAAACATTTCTGTATCCTTCTATAATAGACATGTTTCAATCCCAAAAAACACATAAAAAAGGAATCTGTTTTTCAATTTCTATTTGTTATTTAGTAGCCATCTTAATATGTCAAAATGCAGTGCTATTTTGAGGATAATTTTAAATTTATTTCTAAGTTAAAGGAATTTGTGAAATAGAGCTTGAAACACCCTTTTTAATATCTAAAGACAGTTTTCATGTAAAAATATATCTGTGATTCCAGAGATACCAATTTATGTTAATTTGTTTTGTTACCTATATCATTGTAAGCGTGTTGCATCATTCCTGCAAGAATTTAGCAAAATATCACAACTATCTAGAATCTAAAAGTTTCAGTTTCACCACTGCGTATTACTTTTTCATGTCTCCTTACCTTTCATATGTTCAGACCATTCTACAGGGCAGAGCTGGGCCTGGAGTGAGGCAAGCAGAGTAGAGGACTCTGAAAGTGAGACCTCCTTAAATTTTGCACCTGAGGTGCCTTGCTTACCTCTTCCTACCCCTAACCCTGCAATAGGGTTTAAAAATAAAGTAAACATGGCGATACTTGATCTCAAAGCTCATTCACAATCGTGACTGTCACTTGGTTGTCCCTTTTCCTGCTTTATTGAAGAATGAGACAAGCACCTGGGACCAATCAAAAGATGAAAGATTGGAAAGAAATGGGACTGAGGAACCTTTTCCAGGAAGCAAAAGGAAAATCATGGGACCCTGTTTCATTAAGGACAGAGGTTACTCTGTCAATCATCATTAATTTCACAACAATAGATAGGAGTGAGCAGTGAGTTGATGGCCTGGTGAAAAGTCTGAAACAAAATATGTATTACAGGAAGTGTTATTACTTCAAGTACAGTGTGTTAATTATAAATACATACTTATAAATAAACATTCTATTTCAAAATATGTTATAAATAATGTATAAAATTCTATTTATAATGCTAATTTTGAAAGTTTCTGCTTCTAAATCATCTTAAAATTTTCCAGATAGAATTATTTTCAGCTTTATACTTAAGTATGATATGTATCTAAATCTCAAAAAGGAGATCAAATTAATGAGGTTTCACTAAGACCAAATTAATCTCTCTTCAAGGGAACATATCTAGTGTGTAATAATCATTTATGGACAATTGAATAAATGCAAAATTAGTAAAGAATAAACTTAGAATTTTAGTCATCAGTGAGCTTTTTGGTGTTTTTCCATTTTTTTTCACATTGAACATTTTTCGTTAGAAAATGTTTTTATGCAATATTAGAATAAGTATGGTAAGGCAATATCATGAAGATTTCTAATGTGAGAACTCTTGTAGGTATTTGTTAGGTGTTCTAAATAAGAGCTGGAAAAGTATTATCAATAAAATAAACTTCCAAAGGCATATAAGATATTCAGACTTTTTACTGCAAAAATCTTATAAACACTGAACTGTTATGTGCTTGAGCCCCCCTCCCCCACCTATAATATATGCTAAAAGTGACAAAAGCAAACCATTATGAGATTTAAATTGAAATTTTAATTTTTTCTCTGTATTTATTGCCTTAATTAACTTAATTTTTTCTCTTTTCATAGGATCTGAGCAGCAAAGATATGAAGAGAGATCTGTATATAGTTGCCCATGTGATACGAATAGGTACAGTCCACCTTACCCATTCACATGACTAAGACCAACCCAACTTGGCATAAATATCTACTGTGCATGAGCTTTGTCTTCTCCCCAGTTCTTACTTGTTATGTAAGGTCTCAGGTTCAGAGTCCAACTTATAGTAGAGTTCTCCCTTAAGCTCAGCTGCTGTGGTAGCTGAATTTGACATAAACAAATACATTTTTTCATTTAAAATATTCTGTTCCCTATTTGGTTTTGGATGCAAATTCCTTATTTCACGTGGTCGTCTTTTTGGCCTTCTCCTCATCACAGTGCCCTGCCTCTGAACCAGCCCTCCACTAGAGAGCTTAAGCAGGTGGCTGTGGTTGCCAACTTAACAGGTGGTGAATGGTCTTAGCTGTGTTATGTATCCAAAAGTATATATCTGTGCTGTTTTCCACAAAATTAGTTTACTGTCTTTATTGCAATAGATGGATGGCATCTCACTTCTACCTCACCCAAGATGAAAGTGATTTTTGCTGATCTGTGGTGGGTTTGCCTAGCCTTATTTCAAATTTATGACATAATTTTGTGACTAACCAAGTCTTCCTTGGTAGGTTTGAGTTCTGGTAACTCTTAATACATTTTGTCAAAGAATATATTGCAATCCTTTCCCAACAAAACTATTTCCCTATACTTTTGGTTTTTTGTTTTTCTTTACTTAATAAAGCATTTGTCAGGGTTCCAGTTGGCATTTGGAAGTCCTCTTGCCACTGTAGGCATAGCCTTGGTAAGCAGGAAAAGCAAGGCCCCACCCACTTTCTGAGACGCTCTTGCTCTCATAGTGGTTTAGGAGCAGCTATGGCAGTAGAATTTGGTTGTAAGAATTTATCCTCCTTATCTTGCATATATAGTTTTTACCTGGTAGCTAAACTACTAAATTTTTTATCCTTAACATGCCTGTGAAATTTAAATCTATTAGCATACTGGTTTTTCTAAGAAATTCTGGAAACACTTGTTTTAGTCTCATATGATTAACAGGTGGACCTTGGTGAAGGTAATAAGGATGATTAATGGAATGTGCTGCAGGGGAAGAGCTCTGGCCAAAGGCCTGTTTGGCATACCTCCACATAAATATCCTTGCATCCTTGGATGGCTACATTCAGTCCTAAATTACTCCTCCAATTTGGAGCATCGCTATGGTGCCTGTATCTGGCATCTTTGGATGACAGTCAAGGATGCTGGAGAGGAGCATAGAGGTCTCATTCTGACTGGTGTTTTCTGCTGTGCCCTAGGCCGGATGCTTTTGAATGACTCCAAGAAGGGCCCTGCTCACCTGCACTACCGGCGACCATATGGCTGTGCAGTCTTAAGCATCCTGGATGTCCTACAGTCGCTCACAGAATTAAAGGAAGAAAAGGATTTTGTTCTTAAGGTTTATACGTGAGTAATGGATATCAGAAATATTAATAATTTGCAACATAAGACATTGCAGCACTGTCCTCAAGAACAGCAGTTCTCAAGCTTGGTGCGATACAGAATCATCAGGACATGTAGGATGGGTGTTTTTTTGAAAATGTAGAGATTTTGATCTAAGGTTTGAGATGGGGCTCAGGCAGCTGTATTTCTAATAAACTTCCCAGGTGATTCTGAAGTAGCTGAACTTGAAGCCTCTGTCCTAGAGTGAAATTCTGGTAGTATACATCTCCTCATCTATCCAGGATTAACCGATCTCATTATTTATTTACAGAAAAGTGAATAATGTAATTTCTCGTGTGTTGTATATAAAAGAGTTGCCTGTGTCTAACACTTGCTACTATTGCAGATTATTCATAGAACAATTAGGAGTCAGGTTGAAGCCAGTTTTTCTGAGGAGCTGAGGTTTCACTCTTCGCTTCTCCCGCCACAGATCTGTAAGTCACATCCAACCAGGCATGCATTATTTTTAGTGTTCATCAGCCATGGGACCTGCCTTGCAGAAGCAGTGCCTCTCCTCTTGACTCTTGTTAAGCAATAGAAAAAAGAAACCATAAAGAAAAGAAACACCAAATCCAGGCCTATTGTCCATCTTTGTTTCTAGAGACTTAGGCATGAATAGTGGTGCTGAAAACATGCTCAATGGGGAGGTTAGTGAGTTTTTAAGGCAACTGTATTTCTGTGACAAAATTTTTAAAAATCTGTCTTCTTTTGGTTTTAACCCAACATTTTTCCAAATTAAATCTAATACTGTAGATCACCATGTTAATAAATCTTCACCGTAATATTGTATGGATATTTCTGTATAATCTGTTTTATCAGATTCAGGCATGAAGTCAACCTAATTCACAGTTATACTTATTTGGACCCTTAAATAATCAACTACATTTTATTCATTTAAAAATAAGAGCCTGTATCTCCTTATTACCTATTTTGCCTTGAGCTCTGTTTGTAGCTACGTACTTAATAACACGAAGATCTTTCTTTGGAATAGGAACTTACGAAGGAAATTTTGGCAGGTGTTTCTCTTCCTCCTATGCATCAGTCACAAATTTTCTCCATTTACCAAATCTCTTCATTGATGAGTGGTGGGACCTGCTTGTTGATATGACTTCCTCATTTTGAAAAGGACTAAACAGAAATCCAGACTCATCATCATTATTATCATACTTCACTCTCTCCTTTCCAAGGGCAAGGGATGTATAGGTAGCACTTGAGAATGGTATCTCTGTGTATCACCTATTTCTTGCTAAAGTGCAAATTCTCATTGTGGATAGAGACCTGCACAGCATCCCTCTTGAAGTCATGCTGTCAGGCTTAATTGGCCTAATTGCTTCTAAAACAATAGCTTTCAGTACCAAGGTGTTACTTACCAAGAATCATATGTGGCTTTTTCTTGGCTTTTTCCTATGAGCTGTTTAATAATATGTCAGTTCTAAAAAGCCAAAGTACAGTGTTTTTATGGAGAAGATAATTTAAAATAAATTTTTTGAAGGACTGATAGAGTTGAAATGTAGGATAATTTTTCCACTTAAAAATAGTAACAGACTTTCAAATAGACTCCCAACTGCATGTTTGTGAAATTGAGTTTGTGTGCAATATGGAATTCCTCTAGGATTTGTGTTTTAAATCCACATCAGTATAGTGAATCCAGCCCTCTGGAGAAGCAATATTTTCCAGTAAGTTTCAGGGTACAATTTTGTTAGATTGAATTGGAAGCTTAAAGGGTTTACCAGTTGCTACTGATAATGCTTTAGCCTTTACTAGGACAGGATTTTGCAAGGATAAAAGCATCTTACATAGTTTTAATCAGTGAGTTGGCAAAAAAGCTCATTACTTGTTGACACTCCTATCATTTTTTCAATTATTTACAATCAGCCTCAAACATAAAAAGTCCAGGCATTGTTTCTTGCCATGGCCACTGCTCTGGCCTTATAGATGCTGTTTAATATTGTGTGTGTATGGGAAGGCACCACATCTTTTTAAGAAAATTTCAACGAGAAGCCGAGGCATTAAAAACTAGATTGCTTCCTAATGAGCTAAAAGCCTTTAAAAATCACCAAAAATAACCAGTGTGTATAGTTCAGTCTGATATAGGAGTCATGTCTTCCCTCTTGGCCAGAGGGACAAGGGTCACAGTGGGCACAGGGCATGTTGAAACTGGAGACTAGGACATAAAAGGAGAGGAGTGCCAAGGAGCTAAAGCCAACATTGGGATAGAGTGGCTGTGGGGGGTGTCCAAAAATCACGTGTGTGCCAGATACAAGACGCGTCTTGAACATGTGGTGACCACTCTCCAACATCACAATGAGAAAGTCCAAAGAAGCATTTTAAGGCCAACCCTAATGACATAAATAATAACTACTTTGAATATTAAATTTATCCTTTTAGTCGTATTTTAAATCATGTAAAATAATGTATTACACGTTATATACTTACATATTGTATAAAATAGAGAAATACTGCTTTTCCCCACTCACATGTTATGGGAAGATTTTATTCAAATTCTTCATATGCAGTCATGCCATCAAGTCATCGTCGTCACTAAAGCCACTTTCCGAGTCATCTGACACAGTTTTCCAAGGCATATATATATATTTTTTTTGATATGTGGGTAGCTCCCTGGCTGGGAATCGAACCCAGGCCACAGCACTGACAGTGCCAGCGCCGAAGCCTTAAGCCACTACACCATCAGGGAACTCCCAGGCATATTATTTTCACTTCCATCAAATTGGTTTTGACATGTCACTCTTTGAATCTTTGATGAAGCTTTTACCAGAAATTCATCTTGAGGCCCAATTACATTTTTGCTGCACATTTGGATACTGTATTTTCTGTATTTTCATTTGTCCCATAGACCCATATATGTCACCTTAATAATACAGCTACTTACTATGCTGCCTTTTTTTAAGGTGAGTTTTACAATAACATCCAAAACTTCAATTTGGAAGTCACACCCACAAATAATTTCTGTTTTGCTCTTAAAAATTTTTTTAACCAACCTGTCAGATAAACTTTATAAGCGTCTGAAACTTACATGTACTGAGGTTATTTCAGGCTAATGTAACTTACCCAAATAGTGCTGTGATATTCAAAATAAAGAGATTCAGAGAAAGCCCCATAATGTGGAAAGCTTTGTGATGATGGAAATATAAGGTGACACCTTCTTCTGTAAATGATGACTAGAGGGAACCTCCCCCTATATTTGGGACAGACACAGACATTTTATCAGAACACTGCCTTTGGGATCTTTGTTTCATAGCCACCTTATCCATGAAACTGCCTTACGGTGGGAATAAGGTTCATCATCCTCCAAGAACACGCACTGTAGAATTGTATGACTGAAACCTTTGTAATCCTTGCTAGCAGATGTCACCCCAATAAGTCTAACAATAAAAATGAATTAAAAACAAACAAACAAAAGGAACACAGTATCTCACAGGGTGCAAAGTGGCCTCTCATGCAGGCACAGACACCGCATATGACAGGAATGCTCCCTCAGCCCAGAAACCCCAGCAGGACCAGCCCTTGATTATTTAGTCTCACAAAGTAAAAGGTCATTACTCTGCTACTCATTAAATTCAAGGTTCACATCCTCATTATGGAGAAAGTTGCTTCATAGTCCATGTACTTCAGTTTAAAGTAACGTTGACCAAACTCAGCCTTAACACATCCTCCTCCCTCTTAACTGGGTAGAGAAAGCAAAGCAAGAGTTTGGTGTCCTTGCCAGCATCTCTGCCTCCAGAAAAAGAAAGCTCTTTTTTGTACTCTACAGGGATAGCAAGAGCATTTTATACCACTACAAAGTGGATTTTATAGTGAAGATCTAATTGTCATGACCTTTATTTGACTCAAAATTATTATAGCCCATTTTTAGAACTATAAAGAGAAGATAAAAGTACAGGAAAAGCAAGCAATTTTAACATGCTTCTCCACAAATAGGACAAAAATAAATAAGGATGAGATAAATATCTAAATCAGTTAAATAAATCTGACTTAGGAGACAATCTGAATAAAGTTGATGTGGCAAATGATAATAATCAGCATTATTGAGCATTCACCATGTACTGTTATATCTCCTTTTACATTGAGGAAACAGCCCAGAGTGGGCAGGCATGTGCCTGAGCAGCCTGTTTAAGAGACCATTCTCTTAGCCACTTGCTCTCCTACCTCTAAGTAGAGTGAGTATAATTTGCCATCTGCATCAGGACATTTCTTCTAATCAAAAGGAGTGCTGTTTATGCCCAGACAGCAGGAGTATCCTAGCTCGCCAAGCCATATGCTCCTCCCAGCTCTAAACACATTTTTTGTCCAATAAACAGAATACATCTTTTTCCATACCCACAGAACATTTACAAAAATTATTCATAGAAAAAAACACAAGTGACACTCTTTGATTACATTGTAAGTCAGCATGTAGTGCATCGTATTAGACATGGTGGGGGCAGGGAGCGTACAAGCATCCTGATAATCAAAAAAATTCTTGACAAAGATCAACCTTCATTCCCAATTATTTAACAATTTCAGCTTAATAAACTAAGACTAAAATGCTTTTGCAGTTTGAAGGCCCAATGGATATGAGTAGATTGGTTCTGAGATGAGAACCATTAGATAAAAATGGATATACAGTGTAGAAGAGCATTGATGCAAATTTATAGTGTGTATACCCTTGTATGTGAGTAGTGCAGATAAACATGTCACCTTTGTTAGCAAAAAACACTTAAATTTGAAATCATGTTTAAATCTACAAGCCAACGTGGACTTTTGTATTTATAGCCTACGACTACTGTAACAGATTACTATACATTTGGTGGTTAAAAAAAACAAATTTATTCTCACAATCTGGAGGCCAGAAGTCTGAAGTCAAGGTGCCAGTGGGACAGCATTCCTTCTGGAAGCTCTAGAGTGAAATATGTCCTTTGCATCTTCTAGCTTCTGGTGGGTCTTATGATTGAGGATAAACTGTTGACATTGGTGATTATGCTCTAAGTATTAATTTGATTGGATATATAACATAATCATGCCTCATTATAATAAAAACTCACTTGACTATTTAATAAATGCTTACATTTATAATTTTTCCTTATGAAATAGCCTAGTGATTGGTTAAAATATGCTGATGACACCACATTTATTTAGTTTCAGATGATTTGAGTAGCTCTTCCTGGGCTTCAGAAAAGGGAGATGTTTGAAAGGCCAGTTAGGAGGTGATTACACTGGTTCAGAAGAGAGACGATAATGGCTGAACCAAGGCCATGAAAAGGAGAGGTCAGATGTGACAGATTTTAAGATAGCAAAATCTGTAGGACATGGTGACAGCTGGAAGGGTCTGGTTTAGTGAACTAGTGGGTTCCACTCATTGAGAGGGAGTCTCTGTGAGCAGATAGGTAGTGGAGAGATGCCCGAAGTTCCCTTGTCGCCTGCCACATGTGGGTCAGGAGCTGAGGGATGAGACTGTAGACGTTGCTTAGTAGCTTGGTAGCTTCTGGCAGTGGTTGGAACTATGGGAGTAGGTGGGATTGCCCAAGAAAGCTTGTAGGATAAGAAGGAAATGGGCTAAAGGCAGAGCTGTGAAGGCCACAGGCCATCCATTGTCTGGCATTGGAATTTTATGTGTTGGGTGGAAGGGTACATGTGAGTGAAAATAATACACATTGTCACTGTTGATGTGGTCAGCAAAATACTAGCTCCACTAAACTGCCAAGAAACCAGTGAGAGTATTTTTTTTTTTTGAGAAATACTAAAATTACAGCATCTTTTTGAGGGAGGGAGTTAATTTTCAAGACTTCTTTTGAAATGAGAGGTGGGAGTATGCTATTTATGACAAACTATAGTCAGATTTCTGTTAAAGAAAGTAACTACTGATCTGGTAAACCCAGAAAGTGACAAAAAACTGACAGGAAGACAAGTCTTTGAATCTTCACCAGCTGGGCACTTCTGTGTGTATTGCCTGGTTGGAAGAGATGAGACAGTGTCAGACAGGAAGGGCTGGGTGTGCTGCTGCCAGCATCTCTCGCTTTTCATTTCCAACTGAGTTGCTGAATCATAAGTGATCATTTTAAAGAACAGTCTCTCCCTTCTTTTGTTTGGAAAGACTTCTGCAAGTTACCCTCACAGCTCTGGACTGTGAGAACCTCATCTTTGACAGTTCTTTGCAACATCTCAGAGTAAGTGAGGCTCATTTGTACTGAATACTAGTAGTCTGAAGAGCCACCAAGTAACAAAATTAAGTTAGTGATCAGCCTCCTTTATCTCTGAATGGCCACTATGCAAACCTGGTTACCTAGAAACCTGTTGTCCTTCACACTGCTGGGTGGCACATGGCATAACCCTCACTGAAGTTGCCTCTGGAAGGGGCTGGACTGGACTACACACTTCTGAGTAGCTATGGAAAGATCTTGTGAGGTTTCCTTTGAGCACAGGTCCTGTTTTCTGCTATCACTGGGTTCAGCGGGGAGGGAATAGAGCCAGGGCTATGGGGACTCTCAGTGTCATATGGAATTTTCAAGAACTGACCCTAATCTCATTCCAGTTGTTTCACTGAGGTGTCTGTATTAGGTTGAAGAATTCCTACTCTCTGTTCCTAAGCTATATCAAATGGTTGTGTGGTTGCAGCCTTTGGAATTGCCCTTTAGAGGAGAAAACTGAAATGTCACAAATTAACAGAAGCGCAGTGTTGTTCCTTCATTCTGTCTTTTCTCCCAATCCCGAAGTCCCTAGGAAAGATCTTTATTCTTAGCTGTTATTACTTAGGCACTCAGCCTTCTCTGCTCAACCCTCCTTCCCTTTGACTACAGAGGACTTCACAGTGAACCAAACCACTCCTCTCCCAAACTTTTTATCTTGGTCTGACTAAAACACACCCACAAGCAAAGACCCACATTGCTGGGAGAGGATTTTCCTCTGTGGCTAATAGGATGACAGCTAAATGACAGAATAAAGCCAGTACAAGGCATGGCAATTTCTAAACAGTAGTACTTGAGAGGAACTGTTTTTTTCACTATCGGGAACTTTTCTCTGTAGCCTATTTTTTTGGGGTGTGTGTGTGTGTGTGTGTGTAACTAGAAAAGAAAAAACTCCTCAGGTACAAGAGTACTACATCAGGAAAGAGGATATTTTGCTACTTAAAGAAGTATTTGTAGAGATTTATTTTAGAGTTTCTATTCTTTCCCAAAGTGTGAATCTTCTGTGCCTAAACAGAAAACAAGCCTTGCCTAAATTTAGTAGAGCATGCATTCATTTCTTTGGGAAAGTCAGTTAAAAGTTTCCCTTCAAACTTTGTTTTATGATGGGACATCAGACCATATGTTTGAGACCATTGAGAGTCGTGACGCCTGTCCTTCCATTGCAGGTGCAACAACGAGAGTGAGTGGTCACAGATCCATGAGAACATCATCCGGAAGTCCAGCGCCAAGTATTCGGCCCCCAGCGCCAGCCATGGTGACGTACTTCTCTGGCTAGATGACTTTGTGTTGTATTTACAGTCACTGATCACACACCTCAACAGATTTGTACTGATCAGTTGCCATGTGTAAAGTTCAATTCCCTGAAGTTATTTCTCCTGCCAGGCACTCTCTACTGTTTCTTTGTGTGATAATTTGAGACCTTTTACTTCCAACTAGAATACATTTTCTATTCTTTCTGTGATAGATTCCATGTGTTTTGATAGGTAACTTGAGTTCCAGTTTAAGTCTAGAGTGAACAGAAGTGTTACGGGATCTGTCATGTTATGAAGTCTATGTTTTCCTGAACAAAGATTACACACCCAGCCCCTCCCAAAGAGACAAATATTAATAACACTTTTTCTATTCCCGTTTCATGTTAGCATCACCAAGAAAGCCTGACACTAATGAGAATCAATGTTTAGTCTGCCAATATCAGTCATTCTGGAGCTAGAATAGAAAATCTTTATTTCAAAGCAACTTTCATCTTAGTTCAGCTTCTTTTCCTCCTTTTCTTTTAAAACCCTGTTTAAATAATTTCTCTCTAAATCTTTGTGCACTTCTACACATTAGAAAGATTGTTTTCTAAATTGAACATTAATTGCTTGATTTAATTAAAAACACTATTTAAAAGCCTATGAACTTTTATATGCCCTTGAAGATAGCTCTCAAATTTACATAGAACTATGTTTCTCCTGACAGTTTTTACCTCTAAATTATTTCATAATTGCTTTTATAGTACATAACTTTCTTTGTTTTAACTTTCATAGATTTGTACATAAAATGTTGACCTTAAATGACTGTAAAGCCACTGCATGGCATGGCAGTTTCCAGAGGTGTTGAGAAGAACTTTTTCTTCTCTATCAGGGTCAGCAGATACTCAGTTAGGAGGATCCTCAGATCACTTACACACCACAAGTTGCAAAGTTTGAGACCCTCATCTGGAGTACTTAGAACTCTAAACTCTGTAGCTCAGGGTCCTCGGGGCCTCTCATTGTTTTTAAGGGACTGCTTTCCCTTATGGGTGTGCCTTGATGCCCAGGAATTTGGTGCAGTGTGTTTGAAGGGGGAAGGGAGTCCATGTTCCTCACCTGAAACTAGTCTTAAAGCAGGAGGCAAATAAAATCATGTTTTAAAGTATAGAAAAGTTAACTGGCAATTTGGGAAACTACCATTCACGTCAATATTTATAGTGTTCTTTGCTTTATTTGCTTATTTGATTTATAGAGAGATGCTCTTGACTGCAAATTCTTGGGGCATGGTATTAAAACATGGAGAATAGTTTAAAAGTGAGATGGCAGGAATAATACATTAAAAGAAACAAATGAAAGAGCAGTTTCTACCATCACCTCACCAGATTAAGATGTTGAATTTTGTCTTACTTCCCGGAGTGAGTAGGGACCATTTCCGTCTTTAGTGTCTCTGGTTTTTGTCCAGAACTCACAGACACTGGCCCTTTAAACAGTGTTAGAAAGGTGCCCGTCAATCTGTGCTGGGGGCACCACAGACTTCAGAGTGCCTCAGTTAGGATGGCCATTATGAGAGGAGGTCTCCCTGCATTTGTGGAAAAGCCAGAAGGAAAAATAAGTTTCTCCTTTTTTGAAATTAGTGATTGCTTCTTAGCAAGGCTTGACTTGGAAGCTGGTTGAGATCTTGGAAATTGCCTCTTTCAACTCTCTCATTAAATAAATGAGAAAACTAATGCTCAATGAAATTACTTAGTGGCTAAACTAGGGAGTCCAGATTTCCACTCTAGGCCACTGGCCTTTCCACTCTATTACCAAGCTTCTGTCCATGGGTTTTCCACTGCTGGACTCTGGGGTCTTTGTGTCAGTCTGTTATAGATTCCTCAAGGAATAGTTCAGGTCTTTATTAGTCTCCTTAATTAATGATATATCTTTATAAAAAATTAATTTACTTTGCTATAAACTGTCACCTATCTTTGTTAAACATCCTGGACAGTTCATTACCCTGGCAATTCTGTTGCAGAAATCATTAGTGTTTTCCCTTCAAGTCAAATCATACAAAAACGCAGGAAGAATTGCTGCATTGATTTGAGTGCTCAGAGTAAATGTATCATTCAGCAGTAATGCTCTTAGGTGCACTTTAATATTTGTAGCTCCTTGTTTTCCATTGTTGGACTCTTAGAGATGTAACCACAGACCTAACTTTTAACAATTCCAGTAGCATGAAGGTCATTAAGAATAAGTGAAGACAAATAAAATAGTTGACACATGGTTTTCTGTGTATTTTTAAATGACTGTTAACTGCAGCTTTATTTACATAATCTTGGGGTAAGATTAATTTACACTATGAATTCTCACCTAACTCTTCCTTGAGGGATGAGGGTGAAAAGGAAGAGGGCCAGGTTGCTGACCCTCCAATATTCCACACAGGTATCTATTTGTCCCATTACATTTTTATGGGACAGTCTTTAACTTGAGATGAAATTCAGTAAGAAAATTATTTTCTTGTGACAGAGAAATTGTATAGACTTAGTTATCTTCAAGTTCTTTGGCTTGAGAGCTGGACGGTTGGAAGGCAGAGCCCCAAGTGTTGCCAAGGGACTGGTTGTATGCTGAGCAGGTGAGTTATTCTCAGAGGCTCTTTCATCCTGAAAACAAGGCCTTAGCATTATTTGGTGTGTGCCTCAATTACCCAGGGTTTCAGAATCAGAAAGGAGATCCAGAAGTTCCAGGAGACCAGCCCCCTAAAGGAGTTGGTGGCGTTTTTATAGCCTCCATTGGTGGCTTCTTTCATTCTTTGTGTGCCTTTTCACTTGCTCTCTTGCAGAAACTGAAGTCCTCTTCCTCTTATTTGTCCTGTTTAGAGGTAGAGAACAGCTGCTCAGAATCCCTTTGGATAGCTTGAAAGCTAGCTGTGACTTTCCCAGCACCTTCAGTCTACACCTCACAAATTTCACTTTGCAGCTCTAGACTAATTTGGTTACTCAGAAAATGAGATGAAATTATCAGTGAGTACTCAAATAAATCCTTACCATGCAGAATGATCAGAGTGTACCCATTGAGTCCTTTTCCTTTGCCCTCCAACCACCATCTCAAATTCTGGAATCTGTCCCATCCTCAGCTCTCTGCTCCAAGCTAAGCTATCTTTAAGTCTGTGGGTTCCTCTTTACCCAGAGAATGAGATTTGATAGCTCAGGTGTAAAGATACCACATATAATAAGCTGGGGTTGTAGAGAAGGGTGGAGTACTTCCCAGGCTACTCTACTCTATAGAGGTTGTGGTCTAGGTTCTAGTCAAGGTCATAAACTCATTGAGTCCACCAAGTGATTAGGCTGTAAAATTACTTTAGTGTGGTCACAATCTCAAATAATGATTATCTAACTAGAGTGCCATTGGGAATACCTGACCCAACTGTGACAGTACATATTTTTTCTTCTGTTACTCTTCTCCATTCTTCTTCCCTCTCTCCATGCTTATTCTACAGCTCTGCTTATTCCTGTCTCCATTCTAGCCATCCCTCTTCTGATTATCCTAATTATAACATTTTCCTAAGTTCTAGATGCTCATTTTCTATTTAATTCCCAAGTTTCTAGATCCATGAGACTGCTTCCTGCTGACCCATAGGTCAACACATAAATTCATGATCCTGTTAACAGCTGGTCTCATTCACAGAGTCTTTGAGGCACTTCCTAACTCCATCTAGGCTTGACCTCACAGCCCTCTAGCCATTCGCTGCAGTGGGGATCCTTGGGGTCAGGGAAGGGAGTAGTTTCCAGGCGATTCTTACTTTGTGTAAAACTCATAGGGTACAAATAATGAGCCAGAAGCCAGATCACTTGAGGTGATAGTACAAATTCTCCCAAGTTCTAAATAAAGCCCTGAGATCACCTGGAAGGTCTGATGCCCACAAAGTCTGAGACAGGCTCAGTTAGCCCTACAAAACACCACTCCTTCTTGTAGTACATGGTTCCCTGAAGGAAGAATGGATGTCTGCTCTGCTGCTCTCTTTACAAGCCATTGCCAAGTTGAACCGGCATACTGCTTCCCACACTGTGGCATAAAACACAGCACCTCATGGCTCATTCATTTCCAGCTGGTGGGACACCCTGACCCAAGGTCTTTGGACACACTTGTTTCTAGTCTGCCCTCATTTCTATAGACTTCTCTGCATTCCTAAATGTATAATTTGTCACATTCACATCACATCCACCTGTTCAGCCCTCCCATTCACTGTTCACTTTTGGCTCAGCCAGGCCATGGGCTGGATGCTCGGAAACTCAGTCTCCCAGACCTCAGTCTGTGTCTACTAGATTAATTCTCTGGGCTATTGAGGTCATTTTAAATTCCTTTAGCTTGCTAAAATGTTTCTTCAGAATAAAGTATATTTTCTGCATTAATATTTTTCTCAAAAATGCTGAACTCTGCACGTTTTCCTCGGAAACAATGCGACTGTGTCTTTTCTAGTACTACAGTACAGGGTGGGGTGTGGTTCTGAGGAAGAAAATGCTTTTGTTTCTGCAGGTCTTATCATTTCTCTGCAGCTTCTTCGTGGAGACATGGAACAGATTAGGAGAGAAAACCCTATGATGTTTAATAGGGGATTGGCGATTACAAGAAAATTGGGATTTCCTGATGTCATCATGCCAGGTAAGGGGAACTTCCTGGGGCTGGGAGATGGGTTAGGAGATGGAGTACAGTACTTATCTCAGGAGCTGCTGGTAAATTACGCTGTGGAGAGCCCTGTGGCCATTAAAGGCCTCTGCAGCCCATTCAAGTTGCTGACTGCAGTCTGCAGCCAGTAGCTCCTTTGGGTCTTGGTGGTATTTGTTCTTTTCCAGAAGCCCCAGCATCACATTCACCAGGGCAACTTGATAATCCAGCAGACGGGCTTTATTTTCTCTATGGAGGCTGGATGATAGCAACCAAAATGGAACTTCATGTGGATACCTTTTTATACTTTTCTCTTCAGTTTGTTACATTCCCTAGAGGAGAATTGGCTCATGGAACTTCCTTTTTAAGGGGAAGAATGTACCAAAATATGTGCCTGTAGTATTGAATCCCAATTCATTAGGAATAGTAGATACATTTTAATATATTAGAAAAATGGATCAGGCAAATGGTATAAATGTGGCACTGTGAAGAGTACGACCTGGACAGTTTCACAGGAGTTGTCTCACCCCTCCCTTGTCAGATGCCTGATGGACAGCCAGGGCAGAAAGTAGGAATGCATTGACCCTCAGGTGTGTGGTCCCAGCACATCAATCCCAGGTTCTTGTTTGCTGGTCAGGCAGATGCATGTGAAGCTGGGGAAGGGGGTCTAAGCAGGCTTTCAGAGCCATGGGGCCTTTTGGGAATGAGAGAAGAGTAGAGAGCTGGTTCAGATGGATGGCAGAGAAGATGTGAACAAGGGGAGGGATGTGTTATCTGGGTGGATGACAGGAGTGAACCTATGCTTTCCATTGAGTTTTAGTGATCCACTGAAAGTTTATGTGCTTTTGTTTAGAAGGGCCAGGCCAGGCTAGACTGAACTGGTCATGACCAGTCTAACTACCACCTACTTGGAGTTCGTGGTACATTAAATCCTCTTGTTGGAAATACTTGCCAGCACATACACAAACAGGAGCATGACCTGAGCATAGAGGAGACCCCTGTGATGGACTCCAGTTACCTTTCAACTTCCCACACTACGTGTGCTCAGACTTGCTCTCTGTTGCCTTTGCTGCCTGCCCAGAGACACTGTAATGCAGAGCAAGCTGCTGTAAATGGCATTCATCTCCTGTTCATGCGCATAGGAGGGTCTTTTGGGTGGGAAGCCAAGGCTACTCAGTCAATTCCATGTTTATCTTCAAATGCTAAGGAGACTTCATGCTGATGAAAGGCCACATCTGGCTGCTGTAAATGTGATGTCCTCCACAGGACATTTCTTCCATTGTGTCCTGACACCATTCTTCAGCCTTCTGTGGCCCTGGTTATCAGGAAAAGAAGAGCCCAGGCATAGTCCCTGGCTTCTTGGCAGTGTGTCATGGAAAAAGTAGGTGGTTACCAAAATTTATCTGGTGATCTTTTTAAATTAGATATTCAGGCTCATGAGGCAGAGTCATATATTCTAAGAGATATTTAAAGTCCTTTTAAGAACTTGTTTGTCTGAGATTTGGACACGTCCTTTCTGTCAGCCTTCACACAGTCACAGAATTAAAACCAAGTGAGCAAGACTAGAAAGGAACAAGTTTCAGTCAGAAGTGCTCACACAAACTTTGATTTCAAGGGTTACATTGTTCAAACCTCTTCTACGAAAGAGATCTTTTTGTGGAGCACTCTGCATCTTTGTATCATTGGCACACAGGTCTATAAAAAGACTTTTGGGTGTGCTAGACATCACTGTTTCAGGCATTGGTGAGGCAAGCTGAAGTTAAGAGGGCTTTCCCTCCCCTGGACAGCTAAAGGATCAAGGCCAAGACACTGACAGTTCTGTAAGGCCCAGGCTAAGGCTATGAGGATGCTGCTTTTTGAGTTGTGGGCCTTTGAGTACTGAGTGCTGAAGCTGAAAGTAAGGATTGGTTCAAAGGCGGAAAGCAGTCCTTTGTACATAATTTGTTTCCTCTATTTTTTCCTCCCCTGAGGAAAGATACCCACTCCCAGAGTTATGAGCTAATAACTGACAGCGCCTGTAATGCACCCCAAGATATCATCAGAGTGGATCTGCCATCCTTGGGCAAGGTGAGAGGGCTGGCCTGCAGCACCTGCTGCAACAGCAGGAGAAGTATGCAGGCGTGTTTTACACCACAGCCAGCCTGCCTTGGGAAAGCGTGACTGTGGCAAGAAGGCCTTTGCTGAGACTCCATACCCTGGGCACCTGCCCACCTGCAGTGGGTTCATCCTTCACCTGTGGGAATATTGTACACAGGCTGCAGCAGTCCCTCAACCCTTACAGTGCTAGTGTCACCAGGTTCCAAGTTGCAGCAGCTTCTTCACATATGGGAAATAAATTGTCAGAAACTGTGAGCATTTCAACACTTAAGTCTCAGAAATTGGAATAAATGTAAAAATTAAAATTAGTCATAAATTGTGATGCTTATTTTACAACTACACAGCATTTGGCAGAAGCTACCAGCACTCATTGGGAGAAGTCTTTTTTTTTTTTTTTCCCCCTTTGGTCAGGATGGCCCAGGTAGGTCTTTTGTCAAAGCATATTGACAGAATTTAAGCTCTGAGTTACGGAGTTCAGACAGGCTCTTGCCACACCAGTATCCAACATACCATCCACATGGAAAAGTTCTTTCTGACAGTCTCCTGTTATTCTCCATGGATGTACATATATACCATGTGACTGCTATAAACAAGAGATGTCCTACAGTGTGCCATCGCTGAGACCCTGACTTTTAGATTCCAGAACAAATAGATACGAGAATTTAAGCCTGATTTTGAAACTGGGTATCTAACAGACTTTTGTTCATTTGTCACATTCCTATGTGTACCTTCTCCTTTCCTCCAACCTCATTTGAGTTCAGTACAAAAGCTCATAACTCTGTAGCACATGTTTACTCCTTTCCTAGGTTTTTTCCCCAGAAGATGGGAAGGAAAGACTGGAGCAGGCCAGGTGTTCCATGTGAACAAGTTAAAGTTAGTATTGTTCCCAGTGACTCACTTGTCAGAATTAGCCCAAATAAAACCTTAAAGAAAATGGTCAATCCAGAGACTAAGAGGAAAGGGACGATTTAAATCTCTTGCTCAAGAAAAAACTCTACCTTCCCCAGACCATGTCTGAGCAGGAATGTGCCACCACCTGCTACAGCCCTCTCTAATTCTGAGCATTTCTAAAAAGTCTGTTCCCTGGAGTCAGGAATAATACAGGTTTGCCATGGCTCTGTGGCAATTACAGCATTTCAACTTGTTTTCTCAGCCTTGAATTTTTAAGGTTATCACTTGCTGTGGG
The DNA here is from genome assembly GCA_004026885.1 of Lyroderma lyra. Lineage (NCBI taxonomy): Eukaryota > Metazoa > Chordata > Mammalia > Chiroptera > Megadermatidae > Lyroderma > Lyroderma lyra. Next base: position 37,394 of record PVJL010004275.1, read on the forward strand.
CGCTGTGGGCCAAGTTTTATATTAAACAGTTTTCTGTGTTGCCAAAAGAAATCTGTCCTTCGATGTAGTATGTTCTAGCTGATGACTAAGTTTTTGCTAAAGCATAGTTCTCTAACTTTAGTGTATATATCAGAATCACCTGCAGAGCTTGGGCCCAGACTGCTGGGTCCACCCCAAGAGTTTCTGATACAGTAGGATTGGGGTGGGACACAACAACTTGCATTTCTCACAAGCTCTCAACTGATGGTGATGTTGCTGATTCGGGACCCCCTTTGAGAACCATGTCCTAGAGAGTACTCTGCTTTAGGAATGCTTTGCCCCTCCCTGTGTCACACCTGGCACAAATACTGCTCCTCTCTGTGTTGTCCTGAACTTGCCCATTAGAAGGCAGCAGTGCAGGCGTGGTACCCTTCTAGGGGACCCTCTGATTCTTGCCCTTATGCTCACAAATACACTCTGTCCTTTGCTTTGACACCTGGTAAGAAGTGCATGCTTCGTCACCAACCTGCAGGTGATGTTTTATTCTCTTTTCCTGTTTGTCTTAATTGTTCTTGTTTCTCTCTGTGCTGTCCCCTCATTCCCTCCCCTTTCTTTCTGGTGCAGAGATGAAGATAGTTGGGTGTAAGTTCCTGCTTTTGTGTGTCCTGTCTGCTTTTTGCCTGCTTTGCTTCCATCTTCATTTGTTTCATGGAATGTTGCAATACTGGGGTGGGGTGTCATGTACATTATTAATCCTTCATCAACCTCACCTTTTGGGATAACTGAAAAGACATAAGAAGAGAAGCTACCAGCCCAGCCTAGAAGACTGTGTTACTTTGGGTGTTCATTAAGATCTGAGGAAGTTAAGGACATGTTGGAATGTTTAAAAAACCTTAACAAGCTCTAGGTGTGTAAGTACAAGAAAAGATTTTTATGAGGAAGGTCAGCTACTCCCATTGAAAAGAAAATGAATAGGGTTATCCCAAGCTACAAAAATTCAGAAAGGCGAAAGCTTGCCTTTTCAACTCTGCTGGACACATCTCATGTAAAGGGCAGACACACAGACACATCACTTTGGCAAGAGAGCTCTCCTCAATGGGAGTGATGAAAGTAGTTACCACAAGTAGATTTACAGGACTGTGGTCAGCCTGAGTGTCAAATGAGGCTTTGGCAGTATCTCAAAGGGGTGGTTTAGGAATGATCACATCTGATCCCACAACATGTTAAGAGCTCACATCCTTGGTCCAGGAAAAGAATAACCATATATAGTGATGTCAGTTATGCCCATTTCTGTCATTCTGTTAGAGCAGAGAACCTCAGTGACGTTGTAACAATAGAAACCAGTAGACATGTGACATTGACAGTAGACATGGTTAGAAAAATACAGAACCAATCTTTCCTGGACACACTAAAGGAATCCTCCCAAGAGTCATTGTTGTCTTTTTTCTTTTCTTTTTTTGGTCTCTTCCTCAAAATAAGAACTACTCTTGCACAGTGAAACATTGGCTGTATGCCCGAGGCTGTCCTAGTTGGATGGTTATTAACATTCTCTCCATCTCCATGAATGCTGTTAGGAGACTTCATCCTATTCTGCTGAAAGATAGAATTAGTGCCATCCCGAGCTGGATGCTGTGTCTGTTGGGAAAAAATCCTAGTTTCACATGGTCTTAAAGGAAAGAAAGTACTATTCACAGAAGCCCTCCTAATCCTATCCAGAAACAGCAAGGTGTAAGTAAAATGGTATTAAATGCTATTCGCCTTGAACCCAAAGCTTCCTAATATGTGGTGTGACTAATTGATACAGAAGAAGCATGAATATAATGAAGAATCCAGGCATGACTGAGTGGTCATACCTGTGTGTGCCTTCCCAGATTTCCCCTGGGCTGGAAGTCTGTGTAAGCTGTAAGCCTGTGGCTCCAAAATACCAAGTAAGGCTGGAGTGGCTGGCAAGAGCGTGTCACTAACAGATGCTCTGATGCCTGAGCTGCACCTCAGAAATTAATTGTGCAACCCCTACAGAGAGTGCTCTCAGAGAGACCTGCACTTAGGTGTGAGCTGGCCACTGAGCCACGCTGTTCTCTGTTACTGCTGGACAAGCTCCATCAGTGTTCCTCAGCTCCATAGGATTTCTGGTGGCTGAAAAACAGTTTCTTCCTAAGACCTCTTACTCTGTAAGGACCCCAGAGTGTTTCAGGCCAATCCCTGATGTGATCAGATGACCTCAGATTCATTACCTTGTTTCTTCCCAGCAACTGTTTGTGTACACATAGAGGAATCTGAATTTTATTTTTTTATTTGTAGTTGCAGTGTAGTAAAGCTGTTTTTGACCCATAAACACTCCAACCCAGTTACCAGCAAACTATAGCCCACGGTCCAACAGCCTGTTTTTGTACTACCTGCCAGCTAAGATTTTTTTTTTTTTTTACATTTTAAAAAAATTTTTAAAAGAACATGTATGTGATAGAGACCTATGGGGCCCACAAAGCCTAAAATATTTACTGTCTGGTTTCTTACAGAAAAAAAAAATGTGCCAACCTCTGCCTGCTCTTAAGTCCCTAGTTCCCTGACACGCAGCCATATATACTAACAGCTGGTATTGACCACTGTGTGAAACTGAAACAGACAAAGACTATTTGGTCTGAGGCCCTCTTACAAGAACAACTTCATTCATCATCTTTCCATTCAAGAAACCCGGTTGCTTGTCATCTGAGTACTAAGCACTCAAAAATATAAGGCATTGCTGCTGTTGGCAGACACTCTTGTCAACCATAGAGAGCAGAAGACACCTAACAAGGAGAGGCAGGGTTGCCCTCAACAATGCCTACTCCCACTCCCTGCAGAAAAGCCTCTCCCTTCCCATAGCCCTCCCAGTATTCCTCCGTACTGCCCAAGAACTGCCCCCGTCACCCCCAAGCCAAATTTCCATCAGCATCTTCCCAGCAGACCCATGTATTGGTCCCCTGGAGTTAAACTCTGGAAAGCATCAGAATCAACTGGTGATTTTTAAAATACTCGTATATGTACCCAAGTCCCACTGGAATCTCACAGGGTAGAAACTCCCTAGGTGATTGAAATACACCCACTCAGGTAGTTGTATGCAAACTCATCTCAGAAACAACTGCTCAGGCCTTCTCTTCCCATCCTTATTGTAATGTGCCAGTCTTCATCCCTCTCCTGGTAATATTTCCGGGCAACTGTTGCTAAAGTTTACAGGAGCCTCCTGAAGACAGTACCTTAAAAGTCCACTGGTAGGCCTAGTTCTAAGAGAATTAGTGGAGAGCTTAATTTAAGTGATCCACCTTCTTGCTTTTGACAAAAAGGCCCCAACAACATTAACCATCACTAAGTGCTATTCTCAAAATTGAGACCATAATTTGCAAAATTGAAACCTGTAGGCAGCCTAATATCTACTCTGACTGAGAACAGCCCTGATCTAGGCAGGTCTCTTCTCCAAATAAAGAGCAGCCAAAGATCTGATGAAATCAAGTGGCTTCAGTCTATAACTCAGAGGTACAGCTACTTGTATTGATAAATTTTCTCAGCTGGATGATCACCAAAAGCATTCTGTTAAAACAAAATTTTAAAAGAATAAAAACTATAGGAATATCTATTTCAGTCCTAGGAGAAGTTTGAGTGTTTCATCTGATGGATACGTTTATTGTAACATGGTGAACTATGTGTAGAGCCACAGAAATTAAAAAAGTTCGTACCAGCTAGAATTCTCTTGGTGGTAGCCAACACCTGCTTTGAAAAGTCACATAGATTATCTTGAGAATAACTTACAGAGAGTGCTGGTTTAAACCCAGGTAATATTTAAACAAAACACCTATTCTTTAGATTAGACATTAAAATTCTATAGACTATGCCAAATCAGGGTAAAAATTGAATAATTATTTAAATTCCATAGAAAAGCTAATGTACAACACAAAGGCTTTTAATCAGAAAAATGTTCTGTTTCAACTGTTAAAAATTCAAAATCTAACCAACTCTGATTTATCCCATTTTTATAGCAATAACCCATAGTAAAGTTTCCAGTTAATTTGGTATTTGACTTCTAGGAGTGATTTTTATTCAGTTTCTTTCCTGACAATAGCAAACTGATGAATTTGAGTTTCCTTTCCCCTTCTGCTTGTGCCTTCGTCACCCTACCTGCACACCTGAGTGCTATTTTAATGATGTGCTAGGAGGGCTCAAGCAGCGATGTCCAAAGGAGTCAGATTAAAGTTCCAGATTCATCAGAATTCAAAGTAGAGGCTCTCCTCAGCCCAAGAGGAGAGTCTGTGTGGTCTGCAAGGATGGACCCCCTCAAGGCCATCCACCTACCCAGCAGGTGCACCTGTGTGTGATTTTCAGAACAGACTTTTCTCTTCCCTTCATGGTAGCCTCAGGGCTATTTGTTTGGGGAACAAGATGGCTTTCACACAATAGGGAAAGTTCTCCAGGCCATCAGAGAATAATTAATTTCTTCTCATGGGTTGCTCTTCCCCACTTGAGCCCAAGTATTTTGAGAGTTTGATTATATGACCAAATAACCATAATTGATCTCCTGGGATAGGAAGGCAACATGAAGAATAGAAGGTCTGGTCATAAGGACACCAAATGCCCAAGATACATACCAGTCTTGATCTGTCACTGTGTTGTGTGTAAGAGACCCTTAGACACTTCTACCATTAGAGAGGTAGCACAGAAAAGAGGCTATTGTCACATATCTGACCAAACCAGAAAGTTCACTGGCTAACCAAAAACCAAATCTGTTTATGTTGTTTTGAGTGCAAGTACTGAACATATTTGGATGTGCCAGGTTTTCTGAGAAATGGAGTAGAAAGAATATCTGGCTTCTGAATTGGCTTCCTTTGCAAGTTATTTGTCCCATCAACTCTTGGTTGATTTCCTCAGGCTTAGCTAACACATCTTCACTTTGGCCCTACCTGTTTGCCTTTGCCATTTTTTTCCTTAGACATCCCCCCCACCCAGTCTTTACTATGTTGTTGTTGTTTTTTTTTTGAAAGTCAAAAGCCCTTCTTTAGAATGTGTGAATGAAACTTGTCATGATACAGATTTAGAAGCTTAGAGCAGGTTAAATAAGCTCTTATACATGAACAGACAATCCAACCCTGCCCATCCAAAATAGGCAGAGTAACATAGGTCATCTTAGATTTGCAGTTTGAGCTTCTGCAGCCTGTCTCAAGCAGCAGGTGCTGGCAAAGTGGGCCTGAGTCAGAGCACTGGGAACAACAAGAGCATGGCACATTATCACCCCAGTCTTCTGGAGAGTCACCTGTTCCCAGAGCTCTTGCAACAAAAAGAAAAACTGACAGGTGGGCCAGTGACTTCTGCTGGGCGCTCCATCAGGGAATGGGTCTTGGAGCTAAGCCTCCAGAAGGAAGAAGTAGTGTATCCTGTAGTCAGACTTGGAAGGCTTGAGGGTTGCAAAAAGAAAACCTATAAAAGGAAAAATAAACTACTTTTTAAGGAAAAGGAGATTAGTAGTTAAGACAGACACATGATTACAATAAGTATTGCTCCTATTGATTTTAAAATCTTCCTCTGTGGGAGACATAGTTTTCTGCTACTCTCCTGGAGGAAGAGAGCTTGAGCAGTCTCCTGCCAGCTGAGAGAAGCTCCTCTTTCCACCTTGTCCTGCCCTGGGTGAGCTGTGGTAAACACCTTCAGAATTCAGACTTAGTACAGGACTGAACAGCCTGAGCACCTCCCCACTGATACTGGCAGGATGTCCATCGTTATTAACCAAGCTTGGAATGCTCTGAGCACTCACCCGAATGCTGGAGGATCCAGTTGCTAGCCTGGTCCTCCATGCAAATGGGACAGTGTGGCTTCTGTGGTCATGAAGACATGGCATTTCTTCCTCCACAGGCGATATCCGCAATGACCTGTACCTAACCCTGGAGAAGGGGGATTTTGAGAGAGGGGGAAAGAGTGTACAAAAGAATATTGAAGTGACCATGTATGTGCTTTATGCAGATGGAGAAATCTTGAAGGTAAGGCTGACCAATCATTTTGGAATAAAGCTAAGCTTGTAATAATCCTAGTACTTCTGTGGACTTTGTCCAGAGATCCATTCTCCTCAGGCAGGACTGAACTCAGATTACGCCATGTATGTTCTCTGCCTTTTCCTTTCTTCAGGGAAACCCTGAGCATGCTTTGATAATAACTTCCAGTGTCATACAGCCTTTTTAGAAATCCCTCCTCATGTCTGACCTGAATCCTTCCTGCTCCAATTTAGACCTATTCCCTCTAGTTCTGTCCTACCTGTTACATTCCACCTAGCATTGGACTGCCTACTTTCGGTAACTTACTGGTTCCCACTCTTTTTATTCCTTAGCTCAAGGAATTTCTGAGCTAATACAGGAAGTTATTTTTGCTCTTTTGTCAAGGGTGAGATTTAGGTATTCACTGATATCAAGTTATGTGACAAGGACTAAGCCCTAAAAAATTACTTCCAGCCTAATCTCTGCAAGGGTCCTCTGTCACTCTACCTTGAAAGCTGAAGACAGTGTTATTTTCTCTGCTTTTCCCCTCAGTCATGTCATGGTAAATCTCTGGCAAATCACAAGGCATCATTTGCATAGAATTTGGTAGAAGGCAAATCAGTCTTTTAAAGATCCTGCTTGTGTATGTTTGACAACAGCCCTGAGAGGTAGGCAGAACAGGAATGATCCATCCACATTTTACAGAAGAAAAAGATAAAATTAGTCAAAATTATCTCCTAAAGCCAGAAAGAAATAGAGGAGAATGTTGATGGTGGTAGAAACAATGATTTGCCATTTTAAAAACATAACTCAAGGAAATGTCCATTGTATGCATGGGTGTCATGCTGAAGTCAGCAAAGCTGCCAGGAGTTCACACCACCCCTGTGCAGACCTAGTTGCTCCTGAGGGCACAGCCTGCAGCTTCCTGTCCTCCAGGAAAGGGGAAGTCCCAGCACTACATCTTCATGCCAACATTTGGGAACTGGGGTCAAGTTAAACACAGTCAGCTGAAGGCACCCTAAAATGCCAGTGCAACATTGGGCTAAGGAAGATTAGAAAACAGGCTCTCTCCACCTTAAAACTTAACCATTCTTCTGATCTGATAAAGCTCTATGTGCACTTGACTTCTTCCATGCAGTTCACTGTTTCCTTTCTTAGTGAGACTGAAGGGCCAACCTTGAGAATCAGATGTACCACTCAGCCGCCCTCTGGTTTGCTGAGCAGCATGTTGGTTACCTCTGCCCCAAGGAAAACAAGGAGCACTGTTGACTGCCCATTCCTTATACCATCTATACAGTTCTTTCCAAGAGCATTGACTTGAAGCCAAATGAACTTTCTCATCTTAACCGATTGGGCCTGGTGGGAGAATGAGAGCCACACAAAGGAGAAAGTGATGTCCTAGTGACAGAAATCCAGGACTCCCTCCAGGAAGGTGACACTTTATTTTGCTCCTCTCTTCCAGGATTGCATCAGCTTGGGCTCAGGAGAGCCAAACAGGAGTTCCTACCACTCCTTTGTTCTCTACCACAGTAATAGTCCTCGCTGGGGGGAGATCATCAAACTGCCCATCCCCATCGACAGGTTCCGAGGCTCTCACCTGCGCTTTGAGTTCAGACATTGTTCCAGTGAGTGAAATTTCTCTCCACATTCCTTTACGGCTATGACTGTAACTCTTTCCTCTCTGGAACAGAATTGAGAGGACTCTTATTCTTGGGGCACGAAAGTGAGAAGTTGTGGAGAAATGGCTATGCAGAGATGGGATGTCATCAGAGACTTCTTTAGACAGTGATTTAGAACCATAGTATTGGTTCTCCCTAGAGTCTGACCAGAACACTGAGTAATTGCCCCTGTCATTCCCGTTTGGGTGTTTCCTTCATATGTGTCAAACTGCTGCTTCAAGAGCCCCGGTCTTGTCAAGACCAGCAGTTCAGTTTCTATTTGGGTCTAAGTAGTCTGTGTACCTTGGGATGTAAGTGGAAGTAGTCTAGTACATTTCTCATCATTCCTGCAGTCAGGTTCTAGACCTAATTAATCAAAGTAAGAGACAAAGAAGTAAAGAGCATAGGTGATAAGCACAAAGGGGATTTCTCAATTTAAAAGGCAAAATGGGGGGCAAAAGCAACTAACACTTGGCTCTCATTGCAGCAAAGGACAAAGGGGAAAAGAAACTCTTTGGCTTTGCGTTCTCACCCCTGATGCGGGATGATGGCACTACTCTCTCAGATGATATCCATGAGCTCTATGTGTACAAGGTATGGGGCCAGCTGTCTCTCCCCTCCCTAACCCGTGGTGGCTGTGCCTTGGATAGGCTAGAGGATCCAGGGTAGTGTGCTGGTGACTGACAGCAGGCTTTTGGCTTCTAAACACAGCGGCCTTCCTCCCACAAGCAATGCCAATAGGCTCTTTGTTTCTCATCTCCCACTCCACTAGTAATGGAAACCTGTTACTAACCCCTGTGTGCCATTGTGGCTTGGCTAGTATATTGGAGACCTGCTATTTGAGATCATGGTTCTGTCAGCTGTCACACCATAGCTGTTACCCAAGGCTGTCTGCATACCAGGTGGAAGTCACATGCCCTGCTATGTTCTCTTCAAAAAGCATGCCAGCCATTCTGAGAGGCTTCTAGAAAGAGGGCAAACATCAACCAGAAATCCACTAGGATGTGATTTTTACCCATGTCACGGTTCAGGAATCAGTCTGTGTTCTATGCTTTTGCCTGCAGTGCGATGAGAATAGCACATTTAACAACCACGCTCTATACCTGGGCCTGCCCTGCTGCAAAGAGGACTACAATGGCTGCCCCAACATTCCCTCCAGCCTCATCTTCCAGCGCAGCACCAAAGAGTCGTTTTTCATATCCACACAACTCTCTTCCACCAAACTCACCCAGAACGGTAGGCGGTGGTGCCTGCAGACTGGTGCCCTCCCTGACCTCAGTGGCTGCATCCTTGTTGCTGATTTATGTGAAGGGAGATGTTGCTGTCATGCCACACTGAGGGGATTCTTTTCATTTGAAATTGAAGGAGTCACTTGGCGTGGTAGCCTGTGAGGTTTCCCATGGTTTCAATACCTCCAGCGTGCATCTGGAGTTCACCCATATGTCTTTGGCCTTGGCCTCAGCACTGAAGAGGCTGTTGTAATGCTCAGAGCTATTTCTGTTCCTCTAGATCCCACCTGTCTGCAGCTGGGAAATGCCTAAAAGGACAGCCAAAGGGTTCACCATTTTTTGGGCTTGCTTTCTAGTGGACCTCCTTGCTCTGCTGAAATGGAAGGCCTTTCCTGACAGGATCATGGACATCCTGGGGCGGCTGCGGCATGTCAGTGGAGAGGAAATTGTTAAGGTATGGCTGCATGCAGTTCACACATGCTGCCTGAGCAAGAATCTGGGCAGAAGGCCTTCTTTCCCCTTGATTTCTGCCAATAAGCTTCTAAAACCATTTATTGAAATATGTAGTTAGATGAGTAGAAATAAAATCTTTTTCCTTTTTTCTTTTAAGTTAACATCGTTTTTAAAAGTGGTTATCACATCAGATTTATTATCTTTTAGAAATTATATATACACCCTATTTTCTGACTTGTTTTTCTTCCTAGAAAGCAAAATGATAATTAAAAGGTAGTAGTACAGCATCCTCTCAGAAATAGCCCCAGTGTGTTGTGCGGCCTGCATTCCCTTAGGTCTCCCCTCCTTTCCGGGTTTCTCATTTTTCTTACCACAAACCAGACTGATATCTTTTTGGCTCTATCACTTGATTTCCTAGAAGAACTCTAAATCCACTCCATTAACTTGCAGCTGCTCAATTTGCCCATTCTCTCACTTAGAGCCCATACTAGGAAACTCTTCCTTACTACCTGCTTCAGCTACATTCCCCAGGGACCTTTGTGGCATTTCCCGTCTAATGGCCGAGCAGGCTGACAGCAGTACTACCAGTCCCCAGCTGTCTTCCATAGGCTTCTCCATACTGTGTGTAGTATTTGCCCACCTGGTTTTAGCTCAATAAACCCCTAGTTATTTCCTAATGGTGAAAGCCCCGCAGGTGGACACTACACCATGGACTGAAGTCTACTGAGGAAAATGGAGGGCCTTTTAGGGATCAGCAAGAGCAGTGGAAGATGAGATAGAGACTAAATCTTAAGGCTATTCATCCCTCAGTGAGCATTCTTAGCTCTGTCATTGCAAGTGTCAAATCAGTTAGCAGATACACTGTCTATACTTTCCTTTTATAACTCCATTGACTCAGTAATACACAATATGGTGTCTCCAGATTAACAGTTTTAAAGTCTGTCTATCTCTGTGTAGTTTTATTAAGTCTTTTATGAATTTTGTTTCAATCAGTTGATCAGAATATCATAAGTTTTAGAAAGATCTCTTTAAAAACAAGCTAATAGTTGTTTTTGAAACTTAAAGTCATACTTGGGGTATTTTTTCCTTCTGAACGTATTAAAAATATCAGCCAGTAAACAGAAAAGGTATTAGAAAAGTCTTATAATCTTTTTTTTTTTAATTAATTTTTATTGTTAGACTTATTGGGATGACATCTGTTAGCAAGGTCTTATAATCTTTTTTAAGGCTGAATTGTTGTATTTCTCACAAGAGAACATTCTACCACCACATCTGGTTTTAGCATCAATAATTGTCTCAAGCCAGCCAGAAGAAAATGTGAAGAGAATATGCCAGCATTTTAAAATGTTTTTATTTTTTATTGGAAGATTTCAGACATACACAAAAGCAGACAGTATAAAGAACTCTACGTATACCTATCACCTAACACCAATAATCATCAACCCATGGCCAGTCCTACCCATCCATGCCTCCCACCTTATATTGTTTTGAATTAAATTGTAAGCATTTTATAATTACATTGCATTTTGACCAACAGAACGTTAGATAAGATTTTTAAAGACTATCAGCATTGATGAGTATTATTCTCTCCCTTGGTTTTTGCATCTTAGAAAGGAAAATGCACATTCTCTAAAAAAAAAAACAAAAAAACCAAAAACCTGAAAATAGTGCTTCCAGATTTTACTCTCATTGATAGCTCTCATCAGCTGCATTTCCCTTCTCCTGGGATACTATTTCCTAAACCAAAAAAATAGTACTGAAAGTAAGGCCTAGCTTGCTGCATCCTCATCCACATGTCCTCTATAGAGTTAGACCACAGTAGAGAGCAAGGGACTACTAAACTCCCTAGTGTCCCAGGAAAGTAAGCTCTTTTTCTCTAAATGAATTTGGCATCAGAATCACTTAGATTGTCTTAGTTTCAAAATTGCTTTCCTATCTGGATATCCTGGGTTTTTCAGGTAATTGCTTTCCTTAGAAGCTTAGTACTTACCCAACAGGAAGAGCCACCCTGTGGCCCTCTGGGCTCTAAGCAAACACCCAAATCCATCCAGTTACCCCTTAGCTAGGTGGAGGTGGAGAGTAGTCTATTTTTAAGTGGTGGTGTGAGGTTTTAGATCGTTGACACTGTTTATTGGGAGATGAATTTATTAATGTGTAGAGTTTGACCTGGTGTTCAGTCCCTGAGCCCTAACCCCTCTGGTTTTCATGCCTTTGCAGTTCCTGCAGGACATCTTAGATACACTCTTTGTGATTCTGGATGATAATACAGAGAAATATGGCCTTTTGGTGTTTCAGTCTTTGGTAAGTCTCAACCTTCCCAAATTTGCATTTTTCCTATCACGTGTTTTTAAATGAGAGAAGCAATTTATTAGAGTGAGTCAGCACATGGTTCAGATGCTTCCAATAGAAAAGGGACTGAGGAATGTCACCCCCCCCCCCCAGAAAAAAAACAAAACAACTGACCAACACACTGGGAAGATCCCTACAAAATCAAATTTAAAGAATTCAGAATGGTCAGGTCTGGGTCTCAAATCTGTAGTTCAGGTACTTAGTCTTATCACTACCTCAGAGTTGCCTGGCCCCTGAAATAGTGACCTAGTGACCTACACCAACACTAGGCCCATAGATAATAGAGGAAACCAAATGACCCATTTTTTCACTTATGGAGTTGGATATAATTACCAGGAAAAACTGTGGCTCACTTGTGCTGGTCTGAGCATCACACTTGTTCTCTCTATGAAATTGTTTGAAAATCAGTCTCAGGGAGTTGCTTAGTGAGAATGGACAGTGATCTGAATGTGGAGGGCATTTTGCTTAATCTACCCAGTCGCCTGGAAGTACTGTATATTCAAGAAGAACCAGGTACTTCAGGTTCACCTGATAGATGAGGAGCAGAGGTGAGAGAATGGCACCTGCACAGTTTGCCCCTTTGGCTTTTCTGCCTCTCTTTCCTGGCTGGCCAGTCCCATTTCTGAAGGGCACAGCCTTTCATAGGCTAATTTGGCTCCAAGAACAATCTTTTTCTCCTCTTTTTTCCAAGTTTTTTGGTGCCATGATATTTGCCTTCCCCTGGTCTGTATTGTACCACCCAGCATTATTGTGAAGGGAGAGTCTCAGAGTAACACAGACAGATGAGCCTCAAGTCTGCATTGGGAGTCCAGGGATGGTAGGAAGGACAGATGAGATAGAAATTTAATCACAGGAGGGAAATCTTAAATTCAGTGCCCATGGGGAACACTAGAGAAAATACTGACAGTTTGCCATTCCTTGAAGAAGCAAGAGTTCTGTTTTGTGCTGGGATTGGTCTTAGGCCTCCAGTGAACCCTGGTACCCTCCACCTCTCCCAGGTATTCATCATCAACCTACTCAGAGACATCAAGTATTTCCACTTCCGGCCTGTAATGGACACATACATCCAGAAGCACTTTGCTGGAGCCCTAGCATACAAGTAAGTCCCACTTGGCGTCATTACTATGACTTGTGTTTGAATAGAAAGAGGCTAAAAAAAGGTCACCATTCATTCAGGTTTACCTTTCTTAAAAACTTCATTTATTCTTTTAATTGTAGTAAAATACACATAAAATTGTCTGTCTTAACCATTTTTAAGTGTACAGCTCAGGGGCACTTAGTACATACACATTGTTGTATATCCATCACCATCATTAATCTCTAGAACTCTTCATCTTGCAAAACTGAAACTGTATCCATTAAACAATATTCCTCATTTTCCCTTCCCCCCAGCTGCTGAGCAACAACCATTATATTTTATGTTTCCTTTTTTCTTTTCTATATCTCTTTGAATTGCTTATTCTAGGTACCTCATACCATATAAACTAAATCATACAATGTTTGTCTTTTTGTTTCTGCCTTATTTCACTTATCATAATGTCCTCAGTATTCATCCATGCTGTAGCATTCCTCAGGATTTCCTTCCTTTAAAAGGCTGAGTAATAGTACATTGTATGTATACACCATATTTTATTTGTCCATTTATCCATTTATTCATTGATGAATACTTGGATTACTTCCACCTTTTAGTTATTGTGAATAATGCTGCTATGAACATGGTTATACAGACATCGCCTTGAGATCCTGTTTTCAATTCTTTTGAGGTATATACCCAGAAATAGAATAGCTGGATCATATGGTAATTCAATTTTTATTTTTTTAAAAGGAACCACCATGCTGCTTTTCACAATGGCTGCACCATTTTACATTCCCACCAGTAGTACACAAGGGTTCCAGTATTTCCACATCCTCTCCAACACTTGTTGTTTTCTGTTTTGTTTTGTATTTTGTGTATTTTTGGGATTTTTTTTATAACAGCCTTTCTAGTAGGTGTGAGGTGGTTTTGATTTGCATTTCCTAATGAATTTGAGCATCTCTTATTGTGCTTTTTGACTATTTTTATATCTTAGGAGAAAAATTATTCAAGTCCTTTGCCTATTTTTGAATCAGATTATTTGGTTTTTGTTGTAGGGCTATCAGAGTTCTTTATATATTCTTGTCAGGTATATGATTTGCACATATTTTCTCCTATTGCCCTTCACTCTGTTGATTTTACCCTCTAATACACAGAAGTTTTCAATTTTGATGTGGTCCATTTTATCCATTTTTTAATTTTGTTTCCTGTGCTTTTGATGTCATATAGAAGAAATCATTGCTAAATCCAGTGTCATTAAACTTTTCTCCAGTGTTTTTGTCTAAGAGTTTTATAATTTTACCTCTTATATTTAGGTCTTTGATCCATTTTGAGTTAATTTTTATTTATTGTGTAATTCAAGTGTACAACTTTATTCATTTGCATATAGATATCCAGTTTTTGTTTAATAGACCATTTCCTACCAACCCCCATTGAATGGTTCTGGCACCCTTGTTGAAAATAATTTGACCATATATACAAAGGTTTATTTTGGGGGTATTTTGTTCTGTTTGTTTATGTACGAGGACTGTCCGGAAAGTATCCAGCCATGCATAATAATAAGAAAAATAGAGGCATTTATGGCTGGATTTTTTCTAGACAGCCCTTGTATATGTGTCTTTATGTCAGTACCACACTGTAACTTGATTACTCTACCTTTGTGGTAAGTTTTGAAATCAGGAAGTGTGAGTTTTCTAACTTTGTTCTTTTTAAAGATGGTTTTAGCTGTAGGGTCCCTTGAGATTCCATATGAACTGTAGGATGCATTATTCTGTTTCTGCAAAAAACAGCTGCTGGAATTTTGATAGAAATTGCATGGAATCTCTTGTTCCCTACAGGTAGTATTGACATCTTAACAGTATTAAGTCTTCTAATCCATAAACACAGATGTCTTTTCAGTAGCTTCTTTAATTTCTTTCAGCACTGTTTTGCAGTTTTCAGAATACAAGTCTTTTACCTCCTTGATTATTTCTGAGTATTTCATTCTTTTTTGATGCTATTGTAAATGGATTGTTCCCTTAATTTCCTTTTTGGATTTTTCATTGTTAGTATATAGAAATATAACTGATTTTTGTGTATTGATTTTGTATCTTGCAACTTTCCTGAATACAGTTGTTAGTCCTAAAAATTTAGTTTTGTGAAATTTTTAGGTTTTTCTACATATAAGACTATGTCAGCTGCAAACAAAGATAATTTTACTTCTTTTTCAGCGTGGATACCTTTGATTGGTTTTTCTTACCTAATTGCTCTTTCAGTGCTGTGTTGAATAGAAGTGACAAAAGCAGGCATCCTTGCCTTTTTCCTGCTCTTAGAGGAAAAACTTCCAGTCTTTCACAGTTGAGTGTGATGTTAGCTGTGGATTTCAGCTGACATTTTAAACCATAGTTTCTTTTTTATTTTTTTATGAAATTTATTGGGATGACATTGGTTAGTAAATTTATATAGGTTTCAGATGTACAGTTTCATTCGTATGTGGGATATAAAACTGAAAGCAACAAATGAACAAGACAAATAAACCATAATTTCTTACACAGTTGTCATACTTTTCCTTCTAAGAAATGATGGCAAAGCTGCTAAAAATGTCTTGCCTTTTCCATGAGAAACGTGAGTAGAAAGCTAATTAGAGCACACAGAAATAAATACCAAAGAAATAAAAACACAGTTGATAAAAGATAATATAAATAGTAAACATAGTTAAAAATCATTAGAGCAATTTTTGAAAGGTTATCACTTTTTTCTATGGAATTAGCACAATTTTCGGAAGCATAAATAAAACCTAAGGGCAGCTAAGCTATAGAGTCACTGGAGCTCTGACACATTGATATTACTTTGGAGAGAAGGCACTATGCTATGTTTTACACGTGTCATCTCATTAGTATTCCCAATAACTTTGAGGTGTAGTATTGTTTCCTCTGTATTTTAAATGAAGAGAATGAAGCACCGAGGGATCAAATAACTTGCCCAAGGATACAGAGCTAGAAACTGATAGGCTCCAGATGTGAATGAACCCTGCTATCTGACTAGGCCTGTGCTCTTGACCTCTGCTCTATTGCTGTGTAAACGTGCAGGCTTCTCACTCTGTAATTCCATTTCACTCAGGTGACTTGGTCTGAAGGAAATAAAATAGATGAAGGTCAAACAAGGAGGGGCACATGGGACTCTACACCTTTATTCAGAGTCTACTATTTACTAGCCATTGTTGTATATTGTAGAGACATAGCAATTTTAGACAAAACAAAAATAATATACATACAGTCCAAGACTTGGGGAAACTTTCTTATAATCAAAGAAATGTGTGTCAGGGAGAGTGATAAAGAGTAGTTGTAATTACGAAAGTGTGGTATCTCTTTTCAGAGAACGAGTGTTGTCTAGTCTCAGATAACCTGAAGATCCCACAGCGGTAATGATTCCATCACTCCATTTTAGCTCATCAGCAGGATATTATTTCCTGTGTGACTGATTCATGGCTGCAAACATTTCAGGCTGCATTGCTTAAAGTGGGGATTCTGGAACTGTTCTCTTTCTCAGGGAGCTCATCCGCTGTTTGAAGTGGTACATGGACTGCTCAGCAGAACTGATTCGACAGGACCACATTCAGGAAGCCATGCGGGTAACGTACTGAGCTCGCGGTACGCAAATGACCCAACCCCAGTGGTGTAGTAGGACAAGTGTAGACATATCAGTACACTGGCCTGCTTTCAGGAACACTTTGCACCAATTAATTCCAGTTTCCTCACCTTGATTTTGCCTCAGAAGATATTTATTCCTGATGATGTTGTCTTAAAAGCAGGAAGGAGGAATACATATGGCTCCTAGTCATCCTCTCTGGTTTTTGCCAGCGGCATCACATGCCTTTGCTTCCACTGGCTAATGTATCATATCTCCTTCTAAGCCAATGTTGGTGGCAATATTGATTGGAATTAAGATCTTCTGATTTTTCTTTCTTCACTGGTTACTAAACAGTGGTTTTTAGAACTGTTTAAGTAAAAAGAACTGAGCGAATGCATCAGAATGCTGAGTGGATATGTTGAGAAGAAGATAATCTTAAAATCTTGACCTTTGGAGGAACCCAGGGTCCCCCATGGCAGCATCCCTGCTTAAGACAGGTTCCATAACAAGGCAGCCCTTTACATTGTTGAGCAGCTCCCATTTATAGGGGACCATCCTCCTTGTAAGATAACTTCACTTTCTAGTAACTTCTTTTCATGGCTACTGCTTTGACTCTAGAGAACAACCTATGAGAATGTTGATCCCTCTTTTGCTCAGTAGTTCTCCTGACAGCTATTTGAAGAAAGCTGCTGTGTCCTCTGGGGACTCACTTAAAGCAAATCCATGCTTTTTTCTTTTCTGCCCCTGTCTTTTCTTGTTGTTGAGTTACTTTTAAGTTGCTTTTTAACCACCTTTTTCATCTTTTCTAGTTAGCAGTAAAAGAAGAATGGCAACAAAGTAATTCCACCCTTTCTCTGTCCTTTTTTAATATCACATCATCTGTTCTAAGTACCACTGGGCCTGTGATTTTGTTATTTTTGCCCACATGGTAACAGGTAAAATGGATGTTTCCCCAAGCAGCATCAGATTGAAGAGACAAAATCAAGTCTTAGATCCATGTTTTCTCTGGTTTCTCTCTGCACATTCTGTAAAAAATCTAAGCCACAAGTCTAATTTCTGTCCTCCTTCTTAACAAACATGTCTGTGGAGCAGTAGGCATCTATTGTGGGTGCTGAAATGTGAAGAGGAATAAGATGGGCCTCTCCCTTGAAGAACACATCTACAGTGTCCCAGGGGGAAGCACACACAAACACAGGTGTAGAGCAGGATCCTGCATGTGATGTGAGGGCAGGGTCTGGGTTCTGTTCTCTGAACCCCAGCACTTGTCAGGTGCCTCACATAATATCTCGGGGTAAAAGTGGAGTTAAATGCAAAAGTTTTTATGTGAGTTGTAAATTAATTACTTAAGGATGCTGGAGAAGGCATCACAGAAGTTGTTTTCTCTTAAGAATTATTTATTCAGTCAGTATTGCTTGATACCTGCCATTGCCATGTGTGAGACCCTGTATTAGCCTCTGGGATTCAGCAGGGGCCCAATCAGCAGGGTCCCAAGCAGAAAAGGCTAGGCCTTCATAGCAGTTTAATTCACATGGGGGAAAGACAGACAATAAACATGTGAAATAGATAAATATACAAAGTTAGTAAAAAAAAGAAAACTTGATGAGTACTAAGAAGGAAATAAACCAGGAAATAAGCCAGGGGTAGGATGGCTGGAGAGGAAGATGTACTTCAGATCAGGCTTTTAAGGAAAGCTTCTCTGAGGAGGTGACCTCAGAGCTGAAGTCAGTGTTAAGAGCTGGGGACGAGTATTTCAGGTGGAGGAAACATGTTTAAAAGCCTGGATGGGGAAGAGCTTGAGTTTTCAAGCAATCATAAAGTGGCTGATTTGACCAAAACTGGGGCTTTCAAATGTTCGTTTGGATGTGGGAGGTGACAGGAAGGAAGAACGGAGGCTGATTCCAAGGGGTCTGGCTACGTCAGCTGGGTCGATGACAAGGTCACTTCTGGAAGTATGGAATTCCTGGAGAAGATCACATTCATGTGGAGAGAAGGAAGAGTTGCATTTGGGGGAGCACTTTTCTAAAGTACTTCATACTTGTTCTTACCATTTCAAACTTGGTCGAATGGCATCCAGCACAACCGCATCCAGTACTGCGGTTTTGTCAGGCCTTTCCCCTTCTTTGTCATGTTTCAGTTCACAAGTCCTCTTGACCAAACGGGTAAGTCTCTGTCCAACCCTGTGGCCATCCATCCTCGAAGGGCGTGTGTGCTCCTGGCAGGCACCTCTCGTTCTGGTGTCACCTGGTGTGGACTGGGAAACCTCCTCCTCTTTATTCTCTGACTCATTGCATCTTGCTGTTCTTACCCCATCTCTTCCTTTCACTTTCTGAGTCAAGACTTCTCCAAGAAAATTCTACCACTAAAGAATATGAAAATAAGGAGTCCTTGATTTCCTTACTTGGTTCTGTTATTTGTTCCCTTGTGAATGACCTGTAGGGGGTGTCCTTGGTGGGTTTGAGAATGGCTTTTGGCAAGGTGTTCCAGAGACAGCACACTTCTCACTGCTGAGCTACCTCAGGTCCTTACCAGGGAACCATGCGGAGGAAAGAGAGGGAACAATGGATCTCCTTTTGATACAAAGGTTGTAATAACTTTTAGGATCACTTTTCCTTTCAGATTTATTAACTTAAGTAGGACACAGCAACTCCATCAGCCACAGTTAAGTGTTCCATTGTCTCCACACAAGGTCGGGAGCAACCTTGAACTTGGAACAAATTCCCTAGGCTCCACCCCTCACTTTCTCCATTTATCCTCCCTCCTCTCCTTCTCTAGTTTGTGTCAATCAGAGGTGGCCCTGGCCAGCTGGTCAGCTGGTGCTAACTGTAAAAATCAAGAGGATGGGAAATGGGGGAGTCAAATGGCTATGGATAACTGGAAGGAGACTTGTTTTCCATGCTGTCATCCAGATTTTCACAGAGCTGTCTTTGACAACAGCCTGTGCTCCTCTGTGAATGTTTTGTGTTTTAGAACTTAAAGGAGGAACTAAGCCCTCATGCCCAGGAAGTGCAGTGACTTTGCTGTCTGGTTCTGCCTCTCAGTCTGACACTAGTGGATGTTTCAAGCCACTCAGTATATCTCTTCTGTTTGTTTTGAACTTAAAAAAATATTGCCTTTTTAAAATTAGAATATGTAGCACAGACTTTCCAGGTTCTTTATAGACCAGGCATTAAAAGGCGAGTGGAACAGACATACTCAGAAAAATATGTCTTCTGAGGCTCATACCAGGAGATTGTATAGAAGTTACAATGTGTAGCTTTTATGGAAATAAGGCCACACATTGTAATTTCTATACAACCTCCTGGTACCAGCCTCAGAAGACATTTTTCTGAACAAGCCATTCTCTAATGCTAACTGAATTTTGTGTAGGGGACACACACACACACACACACACACACACACACACACACGCAGAGTTTTGCTTTGCCAAACCTTCTAACATGGATAAATCATGAATGTATTTCAAGTAATTGAACTCCATGTTTCATCTTTGGATAAGTTTCTCCCCACTGTCTGCCTTCCCTATGTCTGAGAAATATGTGGCATTTCTTTGATTAGAAAGCATAGTCTTGAATCTTGAATCTGGTCTTTTAAAAGAGAACTACTCTGCTCATAAGCATGGGCCAAGCTGCAGGGACTCCTTAAATTCAGACTCCACTCCCAAAATATTTCTGGGAGCTACGTCTTCTGTACATGTTCATGAACTGTTTGTGGCAGATCTCCTGGTCTGAAAGAAGAGGGGAGAGTGGATGTGTCTGATCCACCAACTGCTGTGCAACCTGGGCAGGTTTTCTCCAGCCTTGACCCCTGGTGAGAAGACTGCCATTTCAGGCCCCAGCTAGGTCTCAAAGATGTAGAAGCTGCCTTAAAGGACTCTTCCTTCTTGGATAAATTCAGGAGAGGTTCTTACAGTATTGCCTTTGGAGATGCTTAGTTCTAGACCTGAAAAAGAATGCAGAAAAGCTGAATTTTCTTTTGCTCCTGTATGTTCTTGGATTCAGCAGTTTCCATGACACTCTGTGGTTCCTCATCTAGAATCTCAAAAAGCAAATGTGAGTAATTTGATGGTTCTCTCAGTCAGAAGACCACTGCTGCTCAGTGACCATGTGGGCTTTGAGGAAAGTTTCAAAAACTAAATAAAATGTTTGTCTTCACATTTAGAATTGTCCATCACCTGATTTTAGTGTAGAATTTGCTGTTATTTTGCCCTTCGTTCCCTGCTATGTTAATTCCTGCCCATCTTTAACACCTTTCCATCCCTTCTCCTCCCGCACCTCCAGGCTTTGGAATACCTTTTCAAGTTCATCGTGCAGTCGAGGATCCTGTACTCACGAGCCACCTGTGGAATGGAAGAAGAGCAGTTCCGGTCCAGCATCCAAGAGCTGTTCCAGTCCATTCGGTTTGTGCTCAGTCTGGACAGCAGAAACTCAGAAACGCTCCTGTTTACTCAGGTCTGTGAGCTATGAGGAGGTTTTGCTGCTAGATTCTTGCCTGTCTTAGCAGGTGGTTTCTTTGTCCTCTGGTTTTCAGAGTCACAGAAGCCCTGCCAGGCTCCTTTGTGTTGGGTGAGGGTTGATTTACAAGGAAATACCTCATAGAATGAAATGTTGCTTTTACTCCAAAGCCATCTATGCCCCAGCTACCAAATGTAAAATAGTCTCGTGGCGTTGTGGCCAAGAAGAAGCACTACTTGGTTCTCAGGAGCCCTCTTTAGACCAAATTTATTTAGCTACCATCCTTTAGTTGTTTATGAACATCTTGCTTATAGAGGATGTTCAGAATGTATAGGGAGTTTCATCTCCTAGTCATTGTATTAATTTTAAAAACTTTAGTACTTGTCCATTCCAGCAGTTAAGAGTAAAATAGGTTTAAAAAACAACAGAAATAACTAGAAAACTTTTGTCAAGAATTAGGATTAGAATCTATTAGAAGTATCAATGTGGGAAGGAAATTGGCTTTCTTATATTAAAAATGTCTAGTCAGCTAATCTATTAGCTTTTCCATGCAGCCCCACCCAAGGAAGGATAAAGGATATTGGCTATAGCCCCCGTTACAAGGTGGTTATTTTCTAGTATAAGTAAGTGTCAGAATTGTATCTAATGGATTGCACTTCTGGGATTGTTTTGAAGCCAATTACTATATCAGAACCTATCAGCAAAGACCAGTAGCCTCTCTCATATCCATTCATTCAGTTGCTGCCAGGGCTGTCATGGGAACAAATGTATGTTTAAATATCTCACTTAAGGTTGAAATAGTCTGCTTCTTTTTTATTTTCCACTTGACTTTCTGTTACCCTGTTGCCTTTAGGCTCCTTGGCCCAAAAAACAGGTGAGCAACTGGTAGCTAGACTCTATAAAAAGTGGAAATACCTCAAGGATGCCAGGTGCCTCTGTGAGAAAGTCTCCTTCCATGGTATCCCCTCCTAAGTACCCCACACAACTCATCTTCATCCTCCCTTCACTCTTCTAGCCCATCTATTCCTGCCAGCAGGGCCAGGACTCAGCCTGCAGAGATGGGAAGTTCAGAGGTAGCTAGCGGAGCAAGATAGATAGGCTTTCTGAGAACTTGACAATGCCCTGTATTCAATAACATGCTCCACCTGCCACAGCAGGATAAATAGTTGAGATCTAGTCTCAACTTAGACCTGAGTCAGGTTCAGAACTGCTTCTTTTGATTCATGAGTTTTAGAAGTCTCACCAAGTATATTATTCAGTCAGACTTTTTGTCTTTGATTGATTCTGACTACTAGGAGATGTTAGAGTGTCCTTGTGTCCTGGTGCATAAGTATAGGAAATTTCATTATTTCAGAGAGCAAATCAACTACTGTTTGTTGTTGGTTAGGAAGTACTTGTTTTCCCTGCTTTGTCTTTTTTATCTAGCTGATTGGGATAGTATGTTTTTATGCTAGTTCTAATTAATGCAAAATAACCTCCTTGATTTCCCTAGGAGTTATAAATCTTCAGATAGAATGTATATAAGTCCTGTGTATGGGCCTGAACTTGGACTGCAGTTTGACATACTTGTTTCTCTGTGGCATAAATTGTCACTCACTCTGGGCCAGTGTCTACTGCCTGATGAAGCAGTCTAGAAAAACAGCCTTCCCACCTCTCCCTGCCACTTAGGAAGAGTACACTCTCACCTTCTTATCTCCTGGTGACTCTCCATTTCCCTTGGTAAATTTTGGGTTAATAGTGTAAGAGGACTAAGAAGTGGAAAAAGCCTCCTTCATGCTGCTCCCATTTAGACAAGAGGGCAGAATGAGAACCAGCATTTATTGAAGACCTGTTATGTGCCAGGCACTCTGTTAGGAATGGAGTTTATGCACCTAATTTTTTTCCCCTCATATCAGTGCTAGGAGATTAAGTGATAGCATCATCCCCATTTTATAGATGAGAAAACAGTATTTGGAAGTAACTCACCCAAGGTTCTATGGCAGATACATGGTAAAGCTGGGATTTGAACTCATGTCTGTCTAATTTGTTCTCTTTCTCCTAAACTACTCTGCCTCCCAAAGGCTCTGTAATTATTATCAGATTGTCCTCAAAAGGCCACCTCATGGCTCTACCAGAGCTGAAATCCTAGAAGTCTCTAAACACACACACTGCCCAGGCCATGTAGGTCCCTGAACTCTTTGCCAGCCAGTATCATCAAAAGTCCTCAAGAGTTCATGGGTGACTAAATCAATACATTTGCCATTCTTTGGATTTACAGTGGAGACCACCAGGCATCACATATGAAGGAAATAATTTACAGTCTTCAGATTTCAAATGGTTTCAAATAAATGTCTCTGTCCTGGGAAAATGTCCTAGCACTCAGCTACATTCCTGGCTGCAGGACACCGAGCAGGTTTCAGCTAGTGCTACTTGGTGCCCAACTCTCTCTGTCTTACTTTTTTTGAGAGGCTCCTGGCTTGAGTTTGAGACTAAAATTGGAAAGGTGAGAGCTTGATCATAGAGACAGACAAAAAACTTTAAACCCATTTTATGAGCAAAACCAACTGTGGATATTAAGTCATGTTTTGATTTCTTTTTTGGTTCTCCCTGCTCCATGTCCCAAGAGTGCTGTGGGGATGGGTGGAGTCAAAGGCCAGGGAGGAGCCCACCCAAGGCAGGGATGCTGTGATGCCTTTTCAACCTTGCACCACCTCAGATCTTTGTCTGAGCATGTAAGACAGACACACACCTAACTCTGCTAACCAAGCTTCACTTGCTTCTGCAGGCTGCACTCCTCAATTCCTTCCCAACTGTCTTTGACGAGCTGCTGCAAATGTTCACCGTGCAGGAGGTGGCAGAGTTTGTGAGAGGGACTCTGGGGAGCATGCCCAGCACTGTACATATTGGGCAGTCAATGGATGTGGTCAAGCTGCAGTCTATTGCCAGGACCGTGGACAGCCGCCTCTTTTCTTTCTCAGGTAAGTCAAATTGAGATAAGAGACTCACCTTTCCTCCTTTCCATGGTGTTAACCAAATGGTAATCAGAGGATCAGTTTTATCAGCATCATGCAAGAAGCCAGTGGCCCTTAAAATGCAGCATTTTTGGTAGACTACGTTAGAGAATGCAGCCAAGACCTAGTCCTACTGCACACATTGGGTGGCCTGCAAAGCAATCTTTTTTTTTTTTTTTTTTAAATTCATTTTTATTGTTAGACTTATTGGGGTGACATCTGTTAGCAAGGATTACATAGGTTTCAGGCATACAATTCTACAGTGCATTGTCAACTTGATGTATAATAAGTTCACCACCTAAAAGAGAAGTCACATTAGTCAATCTTCAGGCCCACAAGTCAGGCCAGCTGCCAAAAATGGGAACTGCTACACTGCCAGCAGTGTGGGAGAGAAGAGGGAAAGGAGAGGAGGGAGTAAGAAAGAAGGATCTAGCCCAAGAGGATAAGGGAATCAAGGAAATAAAAGAGACCATGAAGGGGGCCCTGAGGATCCACTGTGTTTTCCTGGTTCCTCGTCTTACCAGTCAGATAGATTGCTTTTCCTCTCTTTGAAGGAGCCTCTAAGGATTGGACGAAGAGATGGACAGGGAGTCCTTCATACCCGCAAAGAGGTCAGGACAGCCTGACAAATACAGTCAACAGTCTGGGCTGCCTTTCAGAAAAAACCTCCAGAGTCAGACCTGAAACCACACTGAGCATGACCAGCTTGAAGCCGTGCCAAGTACTCAGTGGCCAGATGTTAGGATCAAGATGAGCCCAATCCTTTAAGCAGAATATCAGTATTGTAGAATAAACTTCTAAGGCACAGGAATAAATAGCAGCACAATTACTATAAGAATTTTTATTTAGAATTTTTGGTAGTAATATTTTTAAGTTTGACTTCTGAAGTATGAGATTAATTCCTCAGCCCAGTGCTGTACACATTTGCAAAGCTAAATGGATATTCCCTTTAACTTAATTCTGCTAGTGTGGGGTATTGCTCATGGTAAAGTTGCCACCTGGAAAATCAGCTCTTCTCTGCCAGTAACTATTTATGTAAACACTTCTCTCTTTACCAATTCCTGGCTTGAAGGTTTTTATCAGTGATTTGGACACACTGTCACTGAGGCTACTGTCCACACTCAGGTTTTATGTACTATTTTAAAAAGATGCTTTCTGAATATATGGGAAGGGGGAGAGTAGAGTACTCTCACTAACCTGATTTATTTTAATATTTTTGCATACACTGCTGCATCCCATAATCACATAAGAAGAGTTGTTTTTAACCTTTATGGATAGTGGAACTCTGTAATTGGGTTTTGAGATGACAAGCCACCACCAAATTTTCATTTGTGTCTCACTTTCATTAAATGCCTGAACTGCAGCAGTTTCCCTGAAGCTGCAGGGCTTTCACCAGTGTTGTCATTGAACTGACACTGACATCCTCAGAGCACATTCATTTGCTCTCTTCTTCAGCAGCTTCTAATAACAAACTCCTGTTTTGTCTGCAGGCAGCCACTGGTGGTTAAAAATCCTGCTGTGTGATATTTTGATCTGCAAACTGTATTATGAACTTCTCTTTTAGGCAAACATCTTTTTAAACATAGAATAGCTGTCAATCCAGTTTATTGCAACATATTCTAAGTATTTGACAAGGCAGTCCCCAAATCTCTCATACGTCACGTAATTTGATTTGGGCTGAAAAAGATTTTCTTTCTGTATTTCATCTGGAATACTTAACTATGTTCAGATATAAACAATAAATCCATAATACCATGGCTTGTTTGTGTTACTGGTAATCTGACTAAATTATGCTGTCAGGTCTGATGGCCTCTGCAGGGCACCAGACACATGCTCACACTGTATCCACTGTCTTCCCACATCTGTGGGTAAATGCAAAAGAGCTATTAGCATCCCATTCTACAGATGAGGAAAATCAAGTCCATAGAAGGGATTAACCTGCCTAAGTTCTTAGAGTTAGGAAGGTAGCTTGAACTCAGATTCAGTCTTCCTGAATTCAGGGTTCTAAATAGAGTCACATTCTGATGACAGTGCTATTTGGGTAACATTGAGGAGAAAAGAAAAGTAGGACTGGCAGTAAGGGTTAGCTAATTATCAAAGGCTATTACAAGACAATGTCCTGCTTCTGTTACATTCATTGCTGCGGACACACCTAACACACCTAGCGTCCCACAAGCCTGAGGGCAGTCCTAATGCCTGCCACAAGTAAATGCTGGGGGCTCGGAAGTGCCAGGTCGCCTAGCCAGAGCATCTTGAAGAGGTACCATTTATAATACATATCAAATGTGCAGGTTCAGCCAACATAGCTCATGGAACTATGTGTATCATTTAAGTGGTATTTTCACTGTAAGCTGAACTTTTCACGTGGAGTCTAGTCATTAAAAAGATTTCATTTGGAAGCAGTGTCCTAACATTCATCCCCCACCAAATGCCATAAATACCAAGGCTTGAAATGAGAAACAGGGGAAGAGATGGAAGGATAGTGCTGTGGGGTATCTTCTAATGACCAGGAAGTGCCCTCCTAGGCCTGCAAAGGGGAAGTAGTGACCTTCAGCTTGGCTTTGGTACCAGTCCCACCTGCTTTGGACCAGGAAGTCCCATGGCACCACTGGCATCCAGAGGTAGGTAGTTCTCTAAAGGGCGTCTTCACCTTTGTGTGTTCTCTCCCAGAATCCCGCCGCATCCTGCTTCCTGTGGTTCTCCATCACATCCACCTTCACCTGCGGCAGCAGAAAGAGCTGCTCATCTGCTCAGGGATTCTTGGCAGCATCTTCTCCATCGTCAAGACCAGCTCTCTGGTAGTGGCCCTGTACCCACTCTACCCCCTCAGCTTTGCCCCAGCCTTGTGTTACTTTAGCCAGAGGCAGAGCTACAAAAGATCTCTTTGTACACTTCTCAGTCAAAGAAGCTTTCATCAGTGACAGAAAGGTGCCCAAATGAATGGAGCCTGTGCAGGCTTCTCAACACAACACAGTCTTGCTATTTTTAAAAGTTTCGCTGCTGTAAATCCACCCAGAAATGTAGTTATCTGTAGTACCAGAAAGCCCAATCCTATGCCATGCTCTGTGTCTGTCGAAAGGTGTTAATTCTGCATTCCTGGGAGTGTTCTCAGGTTGCTGAGACATGAGTACAGAGAGGCGAGCAGACTGAGAGGCTGCGTGCTCATTCAGACTTTTCTGTCAGTTCTCTGGCAGCTTGATTCCACCCATATGGCCTTCCTGTACTGTGCCAGATGAGGTCAGGCTGTGTGAGAGAGCACTGTTGCCCCCCAGGGCCCTGAGCCTCATGGGATAGTAGAATTGTGTTTTCAGGATGAAATTGCAACCAATAATGCTTTTGATTATTTTCTTTCTTCTTTATATTTTCTTTTAAAAAGGAATCTGTGGTAGGAGGGAGAAAGGGAGGGAAGGAAAGACATGTATCAGGCATGGATAAGGAATTTATTTTAGTGATATTTATTATTTACTTATAATAGAAGGAATGCGTATTATAGGCAATTTTGAAACTATAGGAAAGAATAAAGAAACAAACAGGAATGAGTTTTTTATTATACCTTCTTTTTAAGTTGAGGTAAAGGTTCTGGAGACTAAAATTTCAAGTGCATTTAAAATGAAGGCCAGCATCCAGATGATAAGAACATGCAAGGTTAGGCTATCAGTGGGGAGCAGGAGAGGTACTGGAAAGAGAGTGTGCTGGTTTAAGCAGGATACAGGGACCCAATAGAGTACTCTGGTGTCCAGACTTAAAGTACTATCTGGGGAAGATGACTTGCGCCCCAAGTGCTGCTCAGATTGTTCCTGTGGAATGGAGCACAGTGTGATTGGATTGAATGGGCGGTAAGGGTATGGATGAAATTAAAGCTCCTTGAAAGCACAGAGATATCTTTTTTCTTCAACTCTGTATACTCAAGTTCTCAAACAGTGACTGACACATGATAAATGCTTAATGAATGACAGATTGATGGATGGATGGACAGATGGACATTTGAACCAGTAATAATGCAAAGAGGCTGGAGAAAGGTCACTGGGCATCTCTTTGTGAGATAATTAAAATCAAGCTTCAGGATCTGAAGTTGAATTTGAGAGTCTTTAAAAAGATAGCACAGACCCATCTGAAACCCAGAGCCTGGTGGCTGGGAAGCAGCCCTTAGTGAGGAGCCATGCTCTGTTGTGTCTGTGAGGCTGTTCAGACATATGCACTGAGACCAGAGTCCTTCAGGGGGACCAGCAAACATGAGCAAGAATGCAGAGGAGATGCAGGCATATCTGGGCAGCGATCAGGGCTGACAGAGATGGCGATCACCCCAAAAGAAAACAGTCTTCAGCATGTCTAAGAAACTTCTGTGTGCTTCTGCAGTGGTGAAGCGCTAGCCACACCCTGTGTTCCAATACTGTACCATTTTTCTCAGGTGTCAGTCAGGTGTTTTCTCCTGACATTTCCAGGAAAATTCAGGAAAGCCTTTGATTCAGAACCCTCGTTCTGTCCTGTATGTTGAAATTAATGTATCTGCCTGCATTTCAGAATTGTGGGTGTCACGTGGTGCTGGGTTAGGGTGAGCCCCCAACCACTGTCCCAGGGCACCTCCTCTCAGAGCTGTTGCCCTGGGTTTCTTGTCCCCACATGCTAGTGAGATGTACAGAAGACCACTCTTGACGGAGCTGCCTTAGTAAGTATGGCCAGCTGCACGTTGGCGTGCCTGGTCCTAACGATGTGTTCTCTCGTGCTCGCTCCAGGAGGCAGATGTCATGGAGGAGGTAGAAATGATGGTGGAGAGCCTCCTGGATGTGCTCTTGCAGACTCTGCTCACCATCATGAGCAAATCGCATGCTCAGGAGGCGGTAAGAGGGCAGCGGTGCCCGCAGTGCACAGCCGAGATCACTGTTAGTAACTAACATTCGGGTTTTCTTGCCTTCTCTTCTAACCTGGGGCTCCTCCACACCAACCACCATGTCACCATCGCACCGCCTTCATCTCAAGCCTCCTTTCATGCATGGTTGTCAGCATGATGCCCTCTTTCCCTCTCAAATCTGACTCTCATCTCCACTCTGAAAGCTCTGTAAGTCTGTAAGTCATCCTCCCAGAAATCTCCTGTCAGGCAGAGTCGGGAAGTGCATCTTGTTGCATTTTCCTGCACATTGTCTTTGTGGGCTTTTGCCTTTCAGCCAAGTCATTTTCTATAGTGTGGAATGAAATAGAGATGTAATAAGGTGTAGCAAGAGGTTGAAGGTGAAAAATTCCTCCTCTCTAAAATGATGTGCATGGCAGAATAATTTTCTCAGAATGTGCTTAAATCTACAGATTAGTTGCTTTCACCCATTGTGTTTGCACCTCAGTACCTAGAAAAATGTGATGGAGATACCTAGATAACTGGCATTATGGGACCATGATCTCATGTGATCCAATGAGAAGAGAAACAGACTGGGATAGGACGGGTAGGGAGGCAGCCCCCGGAGTCCCTACTCCAATACCCAGAGGGGGCTCCTTGGCCCTAATGTTGGAACATGATAAGCAGACTGCATGGAATCTTCTAGTTGGCAGGTGGGAGATGACAAGATCTCTTTGAAGAAGATCCTCTGTGGGAGCAAACCATGCTCCAGCCTGCCAGGGTGAGCAGGGAGCACGGGGCTTGGGAAGAAGGTCTGCTCCCTTAGGAGCTCCCACGGAGGGTACTGTTACAGGAGGTAAAACAAGCACCTTGGCCTGTCCTGATCACCCATCCTTCTAACCAACAGTGGCAACCTACTTGCTGTGGGCCAGATCCTGCGCTATGCCCTTTTCAAGTATTAACTCATTTAGTAACACTAATGAAGTGATTCATTATATACAGATTTAATGAAGGTGACAACTGCAGTTTATTGAACACTTCTTTATGTAGTAGACTTTTACTTAAATGTTTTGTGTACATTAAATCATCTGATCCTCACAACAAATCTATAAATGATGGTTTATTATGCCCATTTTTCAGATAAAACTGAGGTTCATATACCTGTATGTATTTTAGATACATATATATATTACAATTTCGAGGGTCTAGAGAGGCTAAAAAGCTGCTGTCAAATTCCTGTGAATTTAAAAATATTTGAAAACTGTCCACATGAAGTAATTTTCCTCAATTTCTTCCGAGGAGGCAATCTTCTAAGAGGAGGTCATATCAAAAATTGCTGTGAGATGGTGGAAGTCTTTGGAGTTCTGACAGCAGGGTTTTCTTCCATGTCCTCTGGTTGAACTTGAAGAAAGTTTAAAGACTCACTTCTTTATCCTTAAATTTTTACTTATCTTAAGGCCCATGGTTCGCCTTCTCATATAGTTTTTACTCCTCAGCTTCCCAGACAGTTATGTTGATCTGCATTCCATCTGCCTGCTCCAGTAACCACTTGTCAGCTCTGGGAGGTCCCCAATCCTTGTAGAAGGACCCAGCAGGATCGGCAAAGTCCAGAGGAGGCCGAGCACTGTGATCCAGACTTTAATCCAGTTGCCTAGCAACATGTAGTGACAAAGGACTGTGTGGCCAAAACTTTCCTAGGGAAATAGCTAGAATATCATCTCACTTTGCAGTACTTCTTTGTTACAGGTTGAGGTTTTTCAATTAGCCCAATGCTGCAGAGTTCTTACTTGAAACTCCCAAGCCCTCCAGCCTCCCGTAGAGGAAAAGAATACTTATTTTCAGGGCGAGTTGTCATCTTCCCTTTCATGATCATTGGGGCCATTTCACACCCTTCCTTCTGTCCTTGCCCTCTGGATTGGGGGAACACAGCCCTTGTGATTGTCTGTGCTAAATGTTGTTTGGGTTGTCCCCAGGGTGAATATGTGTCCTGCCTTCTCTCACTGCTACGTCAGATGTGTGACACCCATTACCAGCACCTCCTGGACAACTTCCAGAGCAAAGATGAACTAAAGGTAGGCAGCAAAGCATGATCTTTTACCCAGGAGAGGAAGCATGTACCTAAGACTGCCCAGGGTCTTTACCCCTGCCAGGGGGCCAGTGCCAGTGCCCAAAGCTACCAAGGGTGTAGGATTCATTAGCCCCACACTAATAGTTGATGACTAATAATGGCTTCCAAAAAGCTAACAGTGTTTCCATATCAACCTCAATGACACTGGTAGGCTCTCCCTGACTGACAGCAGCCTTGTGACCATATGCCTCTATGAGAAGCTACTCTGGGCCACACTGGTTGTCAGCAAACCAGGATTCCTCCCTTCTTTATGAAATCAACAGTCACCTTAGATTTTGCCCTTGCAAACCAGGCTTCACTATTTAATAACTATAGTAATGGTGGCAACTCTTCTCCATTAAAATGTATTTCTGGAAGCTACTTGTAGAGAGAGCAAAAGTGAATACTGCCCATTGGCTGTCAGACCCTGGATCTGAAGCACTGAGGGGCAGAGAAATGGGCCCATGATGCTGATGACGGGAGAACATTGCCAGGCTTTACAAGGTGTCAACTGCTGACCGATTCTTGGGGTTTGTGTCTTTGCATTCGAATATACTACTCAGTTCATCCCTGGATGAAGGAACTATTGTAGACTGCTACTTGCATTTCATAGTAATGCCCTGTTGTTCATTGGGGTGGTGTGTATTAATCATGCTGCATCAGTTAATAAGTACCAGTTGTTAACTTTCTGATACCTGATCCTATCTGCCTTTCCACAGACATGGGCCTTTGCAAATTGTTATCATTAATTCATTGAGTGAGACCATCCTGTCTTCTTGGAGAGATGAATTTGAAAATCCTTGAAGTGAACTAAAAGTTAGCCAGAGCCCGGAGTGCACATCCAGGTCAAGCAGTGCTTGAGTTGGGGTGTGGAGCCTGAAAATGCACTCTTGAGTCTTGGCTGTTCTAGACCATTTTCATCGTGTGTGTGTGTGTATGTATGTGTGTGTTACACTAACTGATTCTCAGTCAGAAGCTCAGACTAGGATTGTTCTTTTTAATTAAATATTCATTTTTACCGCAGCAATACATATGCAAAATTTTAAAAGCCAAAGCATAATACAAAGCTTAAAACATAAATAAGTAGTTCCCTTGGCTCAATCTGACCCATGTCCAGTCACTGCTCCCCAGAGGCAGTGACTGGACACTTTTGAACTCTTTTGCTATTCTTAAGTGGTTTCTACTCCCATTTTTAAATTTTTAATTGTTACTATCTATTTTCTTCCCATAGAAAGTGAGGATGAGTCTCCTGAATTATTCCTCTGAATGATTAAACATTTTTGTTTAATTTGATAATCAGTCCACTCTTCTTCATTACAGTTAGGTTAGTACTGTGGTGAGCCAGGAGCTATACTATCACACTTCCTTTCTTATAAAACTCTTTGTTTTTCCTACCGTTAATTGCCTCTTTTGTTATTTGCTTAGTTTTGTTTTCTTGAGGTTTTCAGATCTGGCTAGGATTTCCTACTTTCTCTATCATCTCTGTAATATACCTCCTCTTCCAACTTTGTGCATGGTATCTGTCAGATATTGTTAGATCACTTCTTTCCTGGAGACTTGTCCTGTTTTTATTTATTTAAGTCTCTATCTTTCATGTTAGAGATTTTCCTCCTCTATGTAGAGACTCCTGGATGTCAGTTAATGTTTAAAAGTGCTGTCCTTTGATGCTGATTAGAAGCTCGATGTGTACACAGCTGGTCTAAAACGGGCTTCCGTAATGATGACTGAAGAGGGTCTGGTCATTTGGTCCGAGCATCCTCTAACTCCTGTGTTGTTAACCTGTTCTCTTGGACTTGCCTGTTTCCTCAGAGAGGAATCCTTTATCCCACCTACGGATGGATGGAGTAGCCTGCCAATATTAGGGGAACCAAATAGGAAAAGGGGGCTGGGAGTCTTCTATTTCAGCAGGTAAAATGTTCTGTTAATGTCTGTTTTCATTTTGGCTCCTCAGCCCTCAACTGTTGCTATATCCTTGAGGACAGACAGATCCTCAGTGATCAACTACTCCAGAGAGCAGCCCTCAGTTTTTGGATGGTGGAGAAAGGCTGGTGGTCACCTAGCAATGTGAGATGGCAGAGGGATCTTGGACAGACTGTAAACCAGTCCTGTTTTTAGCTCTCATACCCCAGTCCCACAGAAGTGCCTGTTGTGGCCTCTCAGGTTCTTGCTACCTATTGTTGTCATCTCCAAAGCTCTTGGCTGTCCACTTTCTTTGAGGCCTACCTAGAATATGGTCTGTCTTAGAGAAGAGAATACATACATCCTTCTATGAGCATTTGATAAGAATGTGTGTTTTGTGTATTCTGCTGTTATTGGATAGAGTGTACTATAGATTCCTGTTAGGTTGAGTTTATAGTATTGTTCAAGAATTCTTTTTCTTTGCTGATCCTTCTATTTGGTTGTTCTATACATTACTAAAAGTGGTATATTGAAGTCTCCAACTATCACTGTTGAATTGTCTGTTTTTTCTTTCAGTTATGTTGAGTTTTACTTCATGTGTTTTGAGGCTCTGTTTTAAGTTCATATATGAGGCATGTCCAACCTGCAACTCAGGATATCTTCAAATGTGGCACAACACAAATTCTTAAAACATTTGACATTTTTTTTGCGAAGTTTTTTTTAGCTCATCAGCTATCATTAGTGTTAGCATATTGTATGTATGGCCCAAGACAGTTCTTCCATTGTGACCCAGGGAGGCCACAAATTGGACACCACTGGCATGTATATTTATAATGATGAAGGCTTCCAGACATATTGGCCCTTTTATCATTATAAAATGTTCTTTTTTGTCTTTAATAATTTCTGTTAAACTCTATATTGTTTGATGTTAATATAGCCTCACCAGTTCTCTTTTAACTGTTTTCATTGTATATATTTTTCTATCCTTTTGCTTTCAATACATTTCTGTCTTTGAATCTCAAGTATATATCTTGTAGACAGCATAAATTGCATCGTGGTTTTTTTTCATTCTTTCTATCTGCCTTTTGATTGGACTGTTTAATTCATTTACATTTATTGTAATTATCAATAAGTTAGGATTTATACTTGTCATTTTCTATTTGTTTCATATCTGTATTATGTCTTCTTTATCATTCTATTCTTCCATTTCTGTCTTTTTATGTTAAATTCTTTTAGTGTGTCATTTTAACTCCCTCATGCTTATTTAAGCATATTTAAAAGTTATTTTCTTATTGGTTGTCCTGGGAATTACAATTAACAACTTAACTAATCTAATTTGCATTAATATCAATTTAGTTAATGTATAAAAACTTTGCTCCAATGTAACTCCATTCTTTCCCCCTCTTTGGTGCTATTATTGTATATATCTTCCTGCATTATAATCTCAGCACAGTTTTATAATTATTGCTTTATGCACTTCTCTTATAAATCAAATAGGAGAAGAAAAGAATTACAAACAAATATGAATATATACTGTCTTTTATATTTACCTATATAGTCACTGTTCCTAGTGGTCTTTATTTCTTCATGTGAATTCAAGTTACTGTCTCATGTCCTTTTATTTAAGTCTCAGAGACGCCCTTTGGTATTTCTTGTAGGGCAGGTCCACTCATAACAAATTATTTCAGTTTTTTAAAAATCTGAGGATGTCTTGATGTATTCATTTTTAAGTGACAGTTTTACTGGATAATTTTAGGGTTCTTGGTTGACATTCTTTCAGTATTTTGAATATGTCATCTCAATGCCTCTGTCCTTTATCATATTGGCTGGTAAGTCACCTATTAATCATATTGAGAATTGTTTATACATGATAAGTTGTTTTTCTCTTGTTGCTTTCAAGATTCTTAGCTTTTGGCATTTGACAGTTTGACTATATGATGTATCTGTATGTAGATCTCTTTGGTTTGATCTCACTTGGAGTTCATTGAGCTGCTTGAATATGTAGATTAAAGGTGTTGTTTGTTTTGTTTTTTGTTTTTATCAAATTTGGGAAGTTTTTGGCCAATATTTGTTCAAGCATTTATTTAATATCTCTTCCTCTTTTTTCTTTCCTTTCTGACACTCCTGTTATTTGTATGTTTGTACACTTAATGGTATGATTTTCTGTTTATTTTTCTTCCCTTTTTTTTTTTTCTTTCTGTTCCCCTGGATAATCTCAATTGATGTCTTTAAATTCACTGAATCTTTCTTTTGCCAGTTCAAATCTGTTGTTGAATCCCTTTACTAAAATTTTCATTTCGGTTATGGTACCTTAACTCTAGAATTTTTGTTTGATACTTTTAAAATAATTTTATCTATTTTATTGGTATTTTCTATTAGATGAGCTATTGCCCTTATACTTTCCTTCAATTCTTTAGGCATGGTTTTCTTTAGTTCTTTGAACATATTTAAGTCTTTCCTAGTAAGTCCAACATTTGATCTACCTCAAGGAAAGTTTCTGCTGACTTCTGTTTTTCTGTGTATGGGTCATACATTTTTGTTTCATTTCACATTTTATAATTTTTTGTTGAAAACTGGACAAATTAAATAATGTTGCAACTCAGGAAATTAGATTACCTCCCTCCCTGCAAACATACCCAGGTTTTGTTGTTGCTTTTTGTTATTTTGTTGTTGTTGATAATGTTTGTTTCCTTGTTTATATAGTGACTTTCCTGGACTAATGTTTAAATGTTTGTATTCTTTGTTGTGTATAGCCACTGAAGTCTCCATTCAGTTAGCTTAGTGATCAGTTAATAACTAGACAGAGATTCCCTTAAATGCCTTAAATCCTTAAGTCTTCCACACTTTGCTAATTGTCTCTGTGTGTATGTTGGAGCTCACCTTCAGTGCTCTAGCAGTTTACATTACTGCCTTAGCTGTCACTTCCCATTTACACAGAGTTAGCCAGAGGTGACAGATTAGGCTTCTTAGGTCTTTCCTAGGGATGTGTACAGCACAGTACACATGTGTGGCCTTCTAGATTCTCAGGAATATATCAGAGCTTTTCAAAGTCCCCTGTGGATAGTCCTTTACCCAGATTTTTCTTTTTAAATGTTTTGGCCATTCTCTTGTTTGCCCCAACTGACTTAGCTGCTTCATGTAGCATAAGTTACTATGGCTGATTTTTTTCAACAATACTGTAGTTGATAAGGCTTTTCTCACCATATGAGCCCTGAGTCAGGTCAAATAAGTCCTCTGAATGGGTACTTATTTTGCAGGTTGCTACCAAACAGATCAAAAAGTAACAATTCTCTGGGAATGGCGCTTTTTCAGGAGTTCCAAAACCATTTTGTCTCTTCAAGTGACTGCAAAGCTGCTAGTTTCCATTACTACCATGGAGGTAGGGAGAGAGAGGGGATGGGGCAAGTTTAAAACACAATGAAACTCACTGTTCCTACTGAGATTCAACCATTTTTTGGAGTAACACCTTGGATTGTTAGAAGCCTTTGATTAACCAGTCTTCTCCACTGTTTCATTGCTTTTTGGAGGAGTATGTCTTTGGATGTCCTTATTCTACCACTCCTAAAATACTTCTCTTGTCAATGTGTTCTTAATATCCACGAAATCAGATTCTTAAAATCAAATGTTCAAGGGCTGTGACTCAAAGAATGCGACCCACAGTTGGATAGCAGTTTATCTGGATTCTATAGCCTTTCCTGTACTTCCGCTTTTAGGCACTGGACTGAGTGAGTGCAGAGCTGCCTCTGTTCTACCAGTTTGGATCTGCTCCCGTGTGACCTGTGAGAGTGCCTAGAAGTCATTCTCATAGCCCTCTAAGAGAAAAGTGACTCACAGAAGAGAACCAGAATCTAACATAGAATCTAATCACCCATTTTAGAAACAGGTGCTGCATTGGTAGTGGTGGGGTCACACGTCAGATTTTCCTTGTTTCAGGAATTCCTGCTGAAGATTTTCTGTGTGTTCCGGAACCTGATGAAGATGAGTGTCTTTCCTCGAGACTGGATGGTGATGAGACTTCTCACAAGCAAGTGAGTGTAGAAGGGCCCTGCACCAAGATCCACAGAGCTAAGGAGAGTATGTGTATGTGCAAGAGAGAAAGCAAGACAGAGATCAAGTCCATGGGGACAGAGAGGAGAGGGTAAATATGAAAAAAAATGTTTGGAGGCACAATCAGCAGGACTTCACCACTTACCAAAAGTTTAAGGAGAAGAAAGAGTCAAAGATAGTTAAAAAATGGATCCTAAGTACCTGGCAGATGATGTCATGGTAAAGATAGCAGAGGAAATGTTAAGGATATGACATATCATACCCAGAGAAGGGTTCTTCCTTGAGGAAGACCTATTCAGTGGCCCATTGACCTCTGTTGCTCTCTAGTTTCAAACAGTATCCCAGTCTCTCCTTTTGAATTGATTTGCATTATCTGCCAGACACTGCTTGTCTACCACAGCATGTGCTAATTACCACATGAGACCAGGCTGTGAGGCTTTGACCTCTTCTGACTATGGCCACAAATTCATTGTAAGCTGACCCCAAATTTCCTGCCTTGTTCATTCAAGTGAAATAATAAAATTATACTCTTAAGTCTTCTGGTGATCATAATATCAATATATGTTTATTACCCAAAACTCCCCAAAATAATAAAATCACTCTTTCATTACCCAAAAGTCCCCAAATACTAAAATCACCCTTTGCACTAGAAGAAATTTTAAAGAACCATCAAACCCCACACACCCCGTTTTCTAGGCAGGGAAACTGGGACCCAGAGAGAAGTAGTTCCAAGGCCAGGTAACAGCAGAACTAGGTATAGAACCCACCGATGTTCTGAGCTATTCTGCCAACAATGGGACATTTCTCTAAGACTGATTTTCTATAGGGTGTGTGCCATCTGTCTCTTTCCTTTATAGTCACATCATGCATGACAGCACATGTGCTCAAGAAGTTTGCACACTTGATGGCTATAGACACTTGATGCTAAGCTCTCAGGTGCCATTGTTAGTCTTTTAACTCTGCCATCACCTTGTTCCCTGCTGCAGTATTATAGTCACTACTGTCCAGTACCTGTCTTCCGCATTGCACAAGAATTTCACAGAGGCAGACTTCGACTTTAAGGTAGGAGCTCCTGAGATATGCCACTGTCTTTGAAATAACCCTAGAAAACCATAATCCAAAAGGCTCAGCTAGGTGTCAGCTTGGGGGCTGGGGCAAGCTCACTGATTTTTCACTTATTAATATGTTCATAGTATTAAACAGCGTCCAAGCTTGGTAGTGACTAGAATATCACGTAGGAGCCCCTCTGTGGAAGGTATGCTTTCTAGTCCAGAATCAACATTATTGACTTCAGAGGAATGAAGAAAGGAAAAAAAGTCCTGTTTCAAAGATATTTAAAAAGGAAAAAAAAATCAAGATCTTAAAGTTGTAAAATGAATTCTGTGCTACATGCATATATTTAGAATCGCTCCTTGGAAGGCCAAGGACTCAGGCTGTCACGTGTTTCCTCTTTCTCTGTCTCTCTAGGTGTGGAATTCTTATTTTAGCCTGGCAGTTCTGTTCATAAATCAGCCAAGCCTCCAATTAGAAATCATCACTTCAGCCAAGAGGAAGAAGATTCTAGATAAGTAAGACATATGTCTCTTACTCATCTCCTTACCACTGCCCAGATGGGGTTATGTCTCCATGAGAGGCTCCTTTAAAAGTCCACAGCTTCTCACTGGGGTAACTTCCCAAGGAGCCAAGAGAGAGTTCAGTGGAGCTCCAAATGACTAAGTATTTGGGGAAGCATTCGAAACAGTGCTGAAGTACTGGCCTCACTGGGTTTGTAGCCCCATCTTCCTGAACCTTCTCCTACTAATAACTGACTCCTGTGTCACTGTTTCCAGGTACGGAGACATGCGTGTGATGATGGCTTATGAACTATTCAGCATGTGGCAGAATTTAGGTAGGTCTTTGCTCCTTATTTCTCCCTTCCACGTACTGCATAGCCAAATAAAAAGTGACAAGACTAATAACTTCCCCCAGGTTTTGTGAATGTTAATTCCGCCCCCAAGAAGTCTTTACATGTCTTTAACATAACACTTCATATGGCAGGGAAATAAAGCTGAGAAATAAGACCCCAGGAATACATATTCACGGTCCCTTTTTGAGAAGTAAAAGTCAGTAGGAGAAAAAGAAGATGAGGACTGTGAAAGTTTCTCCCAGATTGAGAACTAGTGCCTATAAAATCCTCTGTGCTCTTTGTGTTCCAGTCTGGATGTTGCAGGCTCAAACGCATAGGGCAGCTGTGTATTTTAATAAAGATTGAAATGCTTCTTGGGTCTCTGGTATTCAGGCGTGCGGATCACATTCCTGACACCACTTGCATGAAGATTGCATGTATGAAGGGACTTTCAGCCCTTAGGTGACATTGGTTTTAGCTTCCTTTCTTTCAATATCTTCCCTACATAGCTTCTCTAATATCTACTGCTTTCAATTGAAATTGTGAGAGTTTGAGGGGATTGCCCTGGTGACTAGGAGAGCCATTCTTTGGTACTGTGGACTTCTGAATAGCCCATCGGGGTGCTAGAGAAGCTGCTGTTACTCTTCCCAGTGAAGTCTACTTTCAGTTACACTCATGGCTCTGAAGCTGTAGGAATGATGGTCATAAAATCTTATAGTCTCCCATTAACCGCCCCAGTCACTAACCCTAGAGGTAGCGAGCAAGGTTCCAGGCATTCCTGCCAGCAAACACTGGGGCCTTCTACCCACAAATGTGGATGCATCTCCCCCAGCATGCTTTCCAGCCTCAGTATACTGACTTCCTGCATCCAGCACAGTTTGGGTATATATTTTAACCCTGAAGTTGACTCTGAAACTCTCAGGAACACAAGGGACCAGCAACTGTACCAAACACCCAGATTGGAATATGGAGAATCAGCCTCAGGGCTAACACTTGGAAAGATTCCCTGCAAGGAGCAAAGCAAGCATCAGCTAATATCTGCTGGGTTTTGTTGTTCAGGTGAACACAAGATCCACTTCATTCCGGGAATGATTGGTCCTTTTCTGGGTGTGACACTGGTCCCACAGCCAGAAGTGCGGAATATCATGATTCCCATCTTTCATGACATGATGGACTGGGAGCAGAGGAAAAATGGCAATTTCAAACAGGTAAGACAACCCCTGGCAGTGTTGAGGAATGAACCCTTTTTGCCCAGGAAGGTAACCCAGATGGCCAGGCTAAGGGTCCAGTGGGAATGAGCTGTAGCTTGACCATCTTCAATCCTATTCAGGGTTTTCCTTCACTTGCTTAATTTGAGGCTAGAAAAGAACTAGAGGAAAGGAATGGATATCATGTGAAAGGAACTTTATGATCGAAGGGAGAATGACTAAGACTGTAACCTTCAGCTCCATTCATTTAGAGAGGGCCCTGGGAGTGTTTTCTTGTTCCTCTCTGGAGGATCCCCAAGGTGTACAGACCAGGCATTTCTAAGGCTGCATCCCAGACCAGATGACTTCTCATGGCTCAGGGTAGCCCAGAATTTCACAGGCTCCTACACAGAGGGGCAGGTCCAGGAGATGTATGCCCTTGGCTTCTGACTAGGAGGCTTCAGGCTGTCCCTCTGTGCATGTCTTTTGCTATCCTAAGGCGAAGAGCTGGCCCTTACCTGTAGATCTATATCCAGGGAATAGAATTAGGACCAGTAGGTGTCAATGGTGGGGAAGGTGATTTTAGCTAATAAAAGAAATAACTTGCTAGCAACAAGAATTGTCCACTGTAAGCTGGCCTGCTTTGGGAGATGGAGTTCCTCTTTACTGGTGGTTCTCAAGCAGAATCTCCCAGGAGGCCTCCAGGGGAAATTGCTGTAGTCTTATGGACTATGCCAATTTCTCACCCAGCTCCCTACCAACTCTGATTCTGAGATGAACAATGTGATCTTAGAGTGATTGTGACAGTGAGGAACAGACCAGGCAAAGTCCACTGTAAGCTGGCCTGCTTTGGGAGATGGGGGAGTTCCTCTTTACTGGTGGTTCTCAAGCAGAATCTCCCTGGAGGCCTCCAGGGGAATTTGCTGTAGTCTTATGGACTATGCCAATTTCTCACCCAGCTCCCTACCAACTCTGATTCTGAGATGAACAATGTGATCTTAGAGTGATTGTAACAGTGAGGAACAGACCAGGCAAAGAGTAATTTTTAAGTTTTTATTTGTTTTTAAGTTTACAAAGAGTAAATTCACCCCATGTGATTTACAGTTCCATAAGTTTTGGCAAACACATAATGTCATATAACCACTGCCACAGTCAGTATTTTTTAGTTTCTAAAAATTCTGTCCCTTTGTAATCAAACCCTTCCCCAACCTTTAGCCTGTGGCAACCATTGACCTATTCTCCATTGCTACGTGTGCCTTTTCCAGAATGTCATGTCAATGGAATCATGTAGACTGTAGCCTTTGAGAATGGCTTCTTGCACTTAGCATAATGCCTTTGAGACATTCATCCATGTTCATCTATCTGTTTTTCTGTTGTTGTATTCCATCACAATTTATTCATTGGTC
Organism: Lyroderma lyra; assembly: GCA_004026885.1. Classification (NCBI taxonomy): domain Eukaryota; kingdom Metazoa; phylum Chordata; class Mammalia; order Chiroptera; family Megadermatidae; genus Lyroderma; species Lyroderma lyra. The sequence continues at coordinate 78,530 of PVJL010004275.1, forward strand.
ATTTGATAGACACTGGGGTTATTTCCACTTTTTGGTGATTTTGAATAAAACTGCTAAAAACTACTACTTTACAAGTTTTTGTTTTGTTTTGTTTTGTTTAAATGCATATTTTTATTTATAACTCTTAAGAGGTAAACCACCTATGTCTATTGACTAAAACCCAGGCATTTTTTTCAATCCATAATTAGAGTTGGCGACATCTATGGCTGTACCACGAGAATAATGCTTATTTATTTATTTGGTATGTGGGAAGTTCCCTGGCTGGGAATCGAACGCAAGGCCCAGTATCCACAGCGCCAGCGCTGAAGCCTTAAACCACTACACGACTAAAGGACTCCCAAATCCAGGCATTTTTAAACACGTTAAAAATATGGAACGCTTCACGAATTTGCGTGTCATCCTTGCTCAGGGGCCATGCTAATCTTCTCTGTATCGTTCCAATTTTAGTATATGTGCTGCCGAAGCAAGCACAACTTTACAAGTTTTTGTATGAATATATACTTGCATTTTTCTTGGGTAAATACCTAGAAATAGGATTGTTGGGTATTGTGGTAAATGTATGTTTAACTTTTTAAGAAGCTATCACATTGTTTACCAAAGTGGCTGTACCACTTTGAAGTCCCAGCAGCAGTGTATGACAGTTCTGGTTGATCCATATACCTCAACCAGCTTTTGGTATTATCTCTTTGTTTATTTTAGCCATTATAATAGGTGTGGAGTATGACCTTATGATTTTTTTTTAATTCATTTTTATTGTTAGACTTATTGGGGTGACATCTGTTAGCAAGGATTACATAGGTTTCAGGCATACAATTCTACAGTGCATTGTCAACTTGTTGTATAATAAGTTCACCACCTAATGTGACTTCTCTTTTCATCACCTTATATTTAGCTTCCCCCCTCCTCTCCCACCCCCTCCCCTTTCTCCCCTCCCTAACCCACTCGTCCCCAAACCTTACGGTTTTAATTTCCATTTCCCTAACGATTGATTAGTGATGTGAACATCTTTTAATGTGCTTATTTGCCATCTTTATATCTTCTTTGGTAAAATCATTATTCAAAACTTGTGTTCAGTTTTAATTGGGTTGTTTTCTTATTGTTGAGTTTTGAAGTTTCCTTATATATTCTGGATATAGGTCCTTTATTGAATATATGATTTACAAATATTGTCTTCTGGTCTTTAGCTTGTCTTTGCATTCAACAATATCTTTCATAGAATAAAAGTTTTAAATTTTTACACAGTCCAGTTTACCAATGTTTTTCTTGTGTGAATCATGCTTTGGGGATCATCATATCTGAGCACTCTGCCTAACCCAAGACCACAAAATTTTTTCTATGTTTATTCTAGAAGTTTTATAATTTTACTTTTAGAGCTATGATTTGTTTTGAGGTAATGTTTGTATAAGATGTAAAGTATAGGTTAAGGGTTTTGTTTTGGTTTGGTTTGGTTTGGTTTTTGCATATGGATGTCCAGCACCTTTTGTTGAAAAGACTATTCAATTGGTATGGCTCTCTTTCTGGACTTACTAGTCTTTCCATTAATCTACCTGTCTGATCTTTCACCAATACCACACCATCTTGATTTATCATAGCGTTACAGTTAGTCTCAAAATTTGGTGGTGTCAGTCCTCCAGCTTTTTATTTCAATATCGTATTAGCTATTCTAATTCCTTTTCTTGTAAATTTTAGGATCAGCATGTCACTATCTGCAAAAATTCTGCTGGGGTTTTGATTGGAATTACATTGTAATCTACAAATCAAATTTGAAAGAATTGATGATATCTTAATAATACTACTGCTAGTCCATGAAAACAGTATATCTCTCCATTTATTAAGTGTTCTTTGATTTCTTTTATTAATGTTTTACCATTTCAGCATACAGATCTTGTACATGTTGTTAGATTTATATGTAAGTACTTCCTGGTTTTTAATGTTGTTTTAAATTATCCTGATTTTAAAATTTTATTTTTCAGTTGTTTGTTGCCACTATATATAAATGCAGTTGTTTTTGTGTATTAACATAGTATCCTGCACCCTTGCTAAACTCACTTATTAGTTCTAGAAACTTAGGATTAGTTCTAGATTCCTTAGGATTTTACTTGTCATGTATTATACAAATAGAGACAGTTTTATTTCTTCCTTTTCAGACTGTATGCCTCTTATTTCTTTTTTCTGCCTCATTGCACTGGCTAGGACCTCTGGTCTGAAGTTAAATAATAGTGATGATTGTGGACCTCCTTGCTTTGGTCTTAATCTTAAGGGAAAGTATTCAGTGTTTTGCAATTAAGTATGAGGCTACATCTAGGTTGTTTTATAAATTCTCTTTATCGTGGGTAAATAGTATTTAAGATATGAATCCATATTTGAAATGTGCATCTCTAATGCCTTCAGAACTTCAGAAAAGAAAAAACTTCAAACAGAAAAGAACTGTTGATTTTCTGTGTTGTCACACCTGTGCCTTCTAATTGTGCAGAATGCACAGCTGCCTGATAAAGACCCAGTTACCAAAACGTAGATGACATTGCAGAACTGCACTATCAACCAGCTGAGTCTATCAAAAAGGGGGCTGGACCGCATTCTACTATCACTAACATTGAATAAAGAAGGTTAGCTTTGTGGAAGACTGAGTTGGAGCTCATCTGTGTCAAATTTGAAGATTCAGCTGATGGGCTGTGTTCTATCCCCCAATAAGATTTTCATGAATAATTGATATCCAGCAAGCCATGTAAGCTGTGTTGTCCCTGGTTGGAAAAACCTTACTGCTTCTTGCCTTTGCCATCAAATACTTTAAAAGGGTAGTGCACTCCTTTCACTTCCCACCCTCCTGAAATACGTTATTCAGTGTAGTGTATATTGTGCACCCACTTTTGTTGAAACTACTGTCTTGAAGGTCACCCATAACCTCCTAATCACCAAAATCCAATGACTTTTTGGTCTTGATTCCAATAGTTTTGGCTCTATTAACTATTCCCCTACTTCTTACCACCAATTAAAAATACTTCTAATTATATAGTAAAACAAGTATTTGTTTAGTGTAGAAAATTAAAAATACAAAGAAGCTATAATGAAAAAGTTAACCCATAATCCTATTATTAGTAATAACTTGTAGGGGAGGGACTCAGGATATGTCTTTTTAGACATTTTTCCAATACATAGAGATTTTTTTTTTTAAGTTAAAAAAATGGAATCAGTGTGTATTGCCTTTTTAGAACAATTATGTATATATTTTTTATTGTTAAACTTATTAGGGTGACATTGATCAGCAAAAATTACATAGGTTTCCAGATGTACAATTCTACAGTACATCGTCCATGGAGTCAGTTCTCCTTCCATCACCATCTATTTGATGCCCCCTCCATTCTCCACCACCCCACTTCCTCTGTACCCTCAGGTAACCACTGAACTATTGACAGTGTCCATGAGTTTTCATTTCTTTGTTACTTTCAGTTTTATATTTCACATGTAAGTGAAGTCATATGGTTCTTGATTTTTTTCTATCTGACTTATTTCACTTAACAAGATGATCTCAAGTTCCATCCATGTTATCACAAATGGCCGTATTTCATCTTTTCTGATGGCTGAGTAATATTCCACTGTGTATATGAACCACAGCTTCTTTATCCAGTCATTTATCAAAGGCCACTTTGGCTGTCCATGACTTGGCCACCATGAACAGTGCTGCGATGAACATTGGGGTACATATATCTTTGTGGACTAAGATTTTCAAATTTTTGAGTAGATACCCAGAAGAGGGATTGCTGGGTCATGTGGCAATTCTGTTCTTAATTTTTTGAGGAACCTCCACATTGTCCTCCATAGTGGTTGTACCAACAGTGTAGGAGGGTTCCTTTTCCTCTATAGCTTCTTCAACACTTGTTATCCCTTGTCTAGTTCATAATAGCCATTCTAACAGGTGTGAGGCTACATCTCATTGTGGTTTTGATTTGCATTTCCCTGATAGCTACTGAAGTTGAGCATTTTTTTCATATATATGTTGGCCATTTGTATGTCTTCATGGGAGAAGTGTCTTTTCAGGTCCTCTGCCCATTTTTTTCATTGGATTGTTTTTTTGTTGTTGTTGAGTTGTACAAGTTCTTTATATATTTTAGATATTAGCCCCTTATTAGAAGCATTGTTTGCAATTATTTTCTTTTTTTTTTTTTTTTTTTTTTTTTTTTTTTTTTTTTTTTTTTTTTTTTTTTTTTTTTTTTTTGCTTTTTGGTATGTGGGTAGTTCCCTGGCTGGGAATCGAACCCAGGCCGCAGCGCTAGACAGTGCCAGCGCTGAAGCCTTAAGCCACTACACCATCAGGGAACTCCCTGCAATTATTTTCTTCCATTCAGTTGGTTGCCTCTTTGCTTTGTTGATAGTTTCTTTTGCTGCGCAGAAGCTTTTTAGTTGGATATAGTCACATTCATTTATTTTTGCTTTTACTTCCCTTGCCTTTGAGGTCAAGTTCATAAAGTCCTCTCTGAACTCAAGGTCCATAAGTTTAGTACTGATAGTTTTCTTCTATGCACTTTATGTTTTGGGTCTTATGTGGAGGTCTTTGATCCATTTTGAATTAATTTTGGTATATGGTAACAGTTCACAATTCAAATTCATTCTTTTGCATATGGTTTTCCAGTTTTCCCAGCACCGTTTATTAAAGAGGCTTTCTTTTCTCCATTGCATATTTTTCACTCCTTTATCAAAAATGATTCATCCATATATTTGTGGGTTCATTTCTGTTTTGTTTGGCTTTGTTTTTTACTATGTTCCCTGGGTCTGTGTGTCTGCTTTTCTGCCAATACCAAGTTCTTTTGATTATTGAGGCTTTGTAGTATAGATTGAAGTCGGGGAGTTTGATGCTTCTAGCCTTATTCTTTTTTTGTAGGATTGCTTTGGTGATTTAGGGTCTTTTGTGGTTCCATATGAATCTGATCATTTTTTAAATCTGTTTCTTGAAAGAATGTGTGATTTTGATGGGAATTAAATTAAATCTGTATATTGCTTTGAGTAATATGGCCATTTTAACTGTTGATTCTTCCAATCCATGAACGTGGGATATCTTTCCATTTTTTTGTGTCCTGTTCAGTTTCTTTTAATAGTGTCTTAAGTTTTCAGTGTATAAGTCCTTCACTTTCTTTGTTAAGTTTATTCCTAGGCATTTTAATGTTTTTTGTTGTGATCACAAATGGTATTGTTTTTCTCATTTCTTTTTCTGAAATTTCATTGTTTGTATATAAAAACGAAATGGATTTTTCTACATTGATTTTGTATCCTGAAACTTTATTGTAATTGTATATTATTTCTAATAGTTTTCTGGTAGAGTCTTTATTTTCTATGTAAAGGATCATGTCATCACAAAAAGTGAATTTAACTTCTTCACTCCCAATTTGGATGCCTTTATTTCTTTCTCTTACCTGATTGCTCTGGCTAGAATTTCCAGTACTATGTTGAATAGCATTGGTAACAGGGGACATCCCTGTCTTGTTCCTGATTTTAGAAGAAAATGTTTCAGTTTCTCCCCATTCAGTATGATATTTGCTGAGAGTTTGTCATATATGGTCTTTATTACATTGAGGTACTTTCCTTCTATACCCATTTTATTAAGTTTTTTGTTTTGTTTTGTTTTGTTTTGTTTTTTGCTTTTTGGTATGTGGGTAGCTCCCTGACTGGGAATCGAACCCAGGCTGCAGCGCCGACAGCACCAACACCGAAGCTTTAAGCCTCTACACCATCAGGGAATTCCCTTTATTAAGTATTTTTGTCATAATTCTATGTAGTATCTTGTCGAATGCTCTTTCTGCATCAATTGATATAATTATATGGTTTTTCTTCTTTTTTGTTTTTTTAGTTTTGTTTCGTTTTTTTGTTTTTTTGGTGGTTCCCTGGCTGGGAGTTGAACCCATGCTGCAGCATTGAGAGCACTGAACCCTAGCCACCATGCCACCAGGAAACCCCTTGGTTTTTCTTTTATTTTGTTTATGTGGTATATCACATTGATCAATTTGCATATGTTGAACCATCCTTGGGCCCTTGGGATGAGTCCCCACTTGATCATGATGTATAATCTTTTTAATGCATTGATGTATTATGTTTGCTAATACTGTGTTTAGGATTTGCGTCTGTGTTCATCAAAGATATTGGTCTACTTTTCTTTTTTTGTGTGTTAGTTTTACCAGGGTTTGGTATTAGGGTAATGTTGGCCTTGTAGAATGAGTTGGGAAGTATTGCCTCTTCTTCAAATTTTTGGAAGAGTTTGAGGAGGATAGGTGTTAATTACTCTTTGAATGCCTGGTAAAAGGCGTTAGTGAGACTGTCTGGTCCTGGACTTTTGCTTTGGGGGAAGTTTTGGATGGTTGTTTCAATTTTCTTACTGTTGATTGATCTATTTAGATTGTCCAGTTCTTCTTGCTTCAATCTAGGTAGACTATGTGTTTCTAGAAACTTGACCATTTCTTCTGGGTTGCTAAATTTGATGGCATATAATCCTTCATAGTATTCTCATATGATTCTTTGTATTTCTGTGGTATCAGTTGTAATTTCCCCGCTTTCATTTCTAATTTTGGTTATTTGTGTCTTTTCTCTTTTTCCCTTGGTTAGCCTAGCCAGAGGTTTGTCAATTTTATTAATATTTTCAAAGAACCAGCCCTTTGTTGCATTTTTTTTCTGTTGTTTTTCTATTCTGTAGTTCTTTTTTTTTTTTCTTTTTAATTTTTATTGTTAGACTTATTGGGGTGACATCTGTTAGCAAGGTTTACATAGGTTTCAGGCATTCTAATTTTTATTATTTCCTTCCTTCTGCTGACTTTGGGGTTTTGTCTTCTTTTTCTAGTTCTTTAAGATACAATGTTAGATTGTTTACTTGTGATTTTTCTTTTTTTCTTGAGATAGGCCTGTAGTGATATAAATTTCCCTCTTATTACTGCTTTTGTTGCATCCCAGTAATTTTGATATGTTGTTTTCATTGTCATTAGTTCCATGTATTTTTTAAATCTCTTCTTTTATTTCTTCTTTGATCCAGTCATTTTTTAAATAACATGTTGTTTAATCTCCATGTATATGTGGGGTTTTTTTCCTGCAGTTAATCTCCAATTTCAAAGCTTTGTGGTCAGAGAATACATTTGGTATGATTTCAGTCTCCTTGAATTTGCTGAGGCTGGCATTGTGGCCCAGCATATGGTCTATCCTTGAGAATGTTCCATATGCACTAGACAAGAATGTATAGTCTTGTGTTGTAGGGTGGAGTGTCCTGTAAATGTCAGTTATGTCCAGTTGCTGTAATGTATCACTTAAAGCTGATATTTTCTTATTTATTTTCTGTTTGAATGATCTGTCTCTGGTTGTCAAGGGGGTGTTTAGGTCTCTTACTATAATTGTGTTTTTGTCAGTTTCTACATTTAGATCTGCTAGTAGTTGCTTTGTAAATTGTGGTGCTTCCTGATTGGGCGTGTATATCTTAATGAGTGTCATGTCTTCCTGTTGCATTGTCCCTTTATCATTATGAAATAAATGTCCATCTTTGTCTCTTATTACCTTTTTTATCCTGCAGTCCATTTCATCAGATACAATTATGGCTACTTCTGCTTTCCTCTGGATGCCATTTGCTTGGAGTGTTGTTTTCCACGCTTTCACTTTGAGTCTGTATTTGTCCTTGTGGCTGAGGTGTGTCTTTTGGAGACAGCATATAGATGGATTTACTTTTTTAATCCAGTCTGCTACTCTGTGTCTTTTTATTGGTGAGTTCCGTTCATTAACATTTAGGGTGATGATTGATATATGAGGATTTTCTATAGCCATTTTATCTTTTGTTTTCTGGTAGCTTGGAGTCTTCATTTCTTCTTTGCTTTTTTCTGTCAGTTATTTTAGTTTGATGGTGTTCTGTGATTCTTCCTTTTATTTCCTCTTCTTTTTTTTTTTTTTTTTTTTTTTTTTTTTTTTTTTTCATTATGTGTCTTATTCTGAGTGTTTTTTCAGTAGTTACCATGAAGTTTATGAAAAAGAAAGTTTTACATATGCAGTGGTCCCTTTTGTTAAGCATGCTACTTATTTGGGGAATTTAAGCCTTTACTTCCTCCCTTTTTATGTTTCTGTACCCCAGCTTTTCCCCATTTATTTTGACTTTTTGGTTCAGGTCAAATAGCCTCCTTCAGTATTTCCTAAAATGTTGGCCTTATGCTGGAGATCTCCCTCAGCTTCTGTATGTCTGAAGAGGTCTTTACTCCTCCTTCATATCTAAAGGATAATTTGCTGGATAGATTATTCTTGACTGGTAATTTCTGTCTTTCAATACTTTGCAACTTGATTCCACTCACTCCTGGCTTGTAGAGTCTCCCTTGAGAAGTCTGATGACAGTCTGGTGGGCTTTCCTTTATAGGTTATGGTATTCTTTTTTTTTTTTTTTTTTTAATTTTATTTTTTTGCTTTTTGGTATGTGGGTAGTTCCCCGGCTGGTAATCGAACCCAGGCTGCAGCGCTGACAGCGCAAGCGCTGAAGCCTTAAGCTGCTACACCATCAGGGAACTCCCCGGTTATGGTATTCTTTTCCCTGACTGCCTTGAGGATTCTTTGACCTTTGACATCTTTAGTATAATGTGCCTTGGAGAAGGTCTGCTAGAATTCAGATAGCTAGGGGTCCTGTTCCTTCTTGGATTTGAGGTTCCATTTCTTTCCATAGATTCCATAGGAAGTTCTCATCTACTATTTGTTTGAGCAAATTCTCTGTGGTCATCCTTTCCTCTGCTCCCTCTGGAATACCCATTATTCTTATGTTGCTGCTTCTAATGGAGTCAGAAAGTTCTTGTAGAGATCTTTCATTTCTTTTAACTCTCAGTTCTCTCTCTTTTTTCTTCTGTGACAGTTCCATATTTCTACTTCGGTATCACTAACTCTTTCCTCCACCTGGTTGGTTTTGTTTCCTGTGCTAGATATTTCACTTTTTATTCACTTTATTGTTTTATCTCCAGACTTTGTATTTCATTCGTTTTTATAGTTTCAGTTTCTTTGTTAAAGTATTCCTTTTGTTCACAGATTTCCTTTCTGAGACTATTTAGCTGCTTTTCTGTGTTTAGCTGCCTTTCTTTGATCTCTGGGTGTTTTCAGAACTACAATCTTGAATTCTGTGTGGTTTAGCTCATACATGTGCATCTCTTCAAGTTCCTTTTCTGGAGATCTTTCAGTTTCTTTCTGAGCAGATTTTTCCCTAGAGTATTCATTACTGTTGGAATGTTTTTCTTCCTGGGCATAAGGACTTTTCCCTTGTTAGATATGAAGAGGTCTTTTCATTTTGCTTCCCACTTGGTGTTACTGCAGGTATTACAATATTTTCTCTTGCTTATTAGGTTTTCTCACACTGAGCAATTTACTGGGAGGTGGGCTTCTCTTCTCTGATCCAGTGGCCTTGGTCTCAGTGTACCTCCTCTTTGTGGGGATATGGTGGTATTCTATGCCTTTCAGTGCAGGCAGAAGCTGCCACACCTATGCTTAACAGTTTCCCTGGATCCCCCTGGTGGTTTCAGCTAGAAGGGTGGGAGTGGGGTTTGCTGGGAAAGGCGCAGGTCCATTTGTGGCACAGGGCAATGTTGGCTTCCCAGCTGTAGCCGACCATATGCAGGCACTGGGCGGGTTTAGGGGTTGGGTGGGGGTTGAGCCCCCAGGGAGCAGCCAGGCTCTGTGTCCAAGGTCACACAGTGTTCCTGCTGGGGCCCCACCTCATACAGGGCCCCACTACTCTGTAGCCACAAGCACAATATCCCAGTCGCTGGTGTATCACTCTAGCCACCTGCGCTCAGTGCTGGTCACTGGCCCCACACTCCAGCTACCCACACCACTCCACAGCTGCTCGTGCCCAGCTCCTGCTGCTCCATGCTCCAGTCATCCATGCCTCCGCTTTTATCTGTTCTTGGCCTCCAACTTGCCCAGGGTGGTGCTGCGCCTTGGCCTGTGCCCCCAGGCACTCACCTCACTCTCTCCCCTGACAGTTTCCAGGTTGTGCTCCACAGCGTGTCTCCGTATTGCTCCCTTCTCTTCTCTCCCGCTCACCTCCTTTTCTCTGGCCCTCCCATGTTGTCTTGTGATGAGTGGGACTCTGAGCTGAGGCTGTGTTGCTTGAGGGTTCCCTTGTTAGATTTTAGTTGTTAAATTCATTGCATTTTCCAGGAGAGGTTTCAAGCATCTCCTTTTACACCACCAGCTCGATGACATCTCATTTTATCCTATATTGATTTTTGTCGCCCTTTTTTAGTAGCAGCTTGTCATCACTATCGCTTCATGTAAGCTAATGCTCCTCTGCACTACTTAGAGACCCCCTGGTATTTTGTTGCATGGCTGGACCACAGTGTGTTTAGTCAGGCTACTAGTTTTAAAAACATAAGCTCATTCCAAAATTCTGTTGTTGATATTGCAAAAAATATATACATTCCTAATTATTTCCTTAGGTAAATTTCTTACCTTTAATTGCTGGATCAAAGAGCAAAAACATTTCTTAACCTTTTACATTATTTCTTGAAACTCTTGAAAGCCCATTGACTTCCAGACCCCAGGCAACCAACCCTTTCTGCTTGTGCCTCATTGAAGCACCACACCGATCTGTGTCAGCTGTGGTCTTTTTTCCCCTACCAGATGATGAGCTGTTGGGAAACAGGACTACTTCTTGTGCTTTTATTTCTTAGAACCCAACAAGGTGCCTGGGACATAATGGGTTTATAGAGAGAAAATCAAAACTAACATTCATTGAGCACTTCCTGAGAGCTAGGGCACAGTGACACTGAACCAACAAATGAGAAGACTTGGGCTTAGGTAAATATTTTGTCCAAAAGTAGACAACAGGTGGTTATGTAATAGGAAATATGTTTTTCGAATGAATGAATAATGAGGTGCCACTTCAGGAATAATACTGGTTCTTTAAATAAAAGTAACTCCCCAGCATGAAATTGTCAGTTTTACCAATTATGGCATGTTATAGTTGAAGAACTTAGCATTTCCTTTGACTTAAAGGCATTGACCTTGCGTACATTGATCTTCAGCACCCCCTGTTATGGATTTCTCAATTTCTCAACTTCTGCCTTTATCAGCACCTCAGAGGGTGATGAAATAAACTCCCCATATCTTTCCATCACCACTAGTCTCTTTGCCTGATAACAAAGCTCTAACACTTGAACAGGCTTCAGAACCACCTCCCAGAGGGTTTGTTAAAACACGGATTTCTGTCTCCTTGATGAGTTTCAGATCTAGTGGGAGCCTGAGAATCTGCATATGTAGCAAGATCTCTGTTGACTGATGCTGCTGGCCTAGGACCCATTTTTAGAACTCCAGGGAACTATTCTACCCATGTTTGCACTATTGTATACTCCCCTGCTCACAGTCCCTCCCCTCGTTTGCCCTGTTCTGGGAAGCACAGTCTACCTGTACTTGCATATGTGAAGGGAGATCCCTTGTTATAAACAGACCCTGTTCCTCTTAGGAGGCTGTGATCAGCTGATTGACCAAGTGAGACAGGACAAGCTCTGAACTAGGAATGAGACACCTTGGCTTATAGGCCCAGCTCTACCTGGCTTTACCTAACCCCAAGCAAGTCCCTGCTGATGTCTTTTCTCTACACAGAGAGAGCTGAATGGCATCAGTCCTAAAGATCCCTGTCCTCAGACTTCCTGTTTCCTGTGAAATGTATATTCAAGCAGCTGACTCATCAGGCCAAACAAATGTGTGGTGGTCCTCATCTTCGCTGTGCAGCAGACCATCTCATTTTCTGCTACTGGGGCTTCAGAAACCATAATTGCCTTCAATGAATTTCTTAATTCAATTATTCTTTTATTCATTGTGTTAGGACTCTGGCTCTATGTGAAATGAGAAAATGCGTATTGTAGTTCATTATTAAATGCAGCCATGCCATTTTTTTGTTATATGAAATATCTGTATTTCATATGTATACCACGATGTCACATTTTCAAGGCTAATGAAGGTTTAAAATATATTTGTCTCACATCACTCACAACTAATTTCCCACCTCAGAGTAAATCTGATGGGGCCTCTTCAAGAAGTGGCTGAGCACTGCTGAGAGCCATGAAGATCAGTGTGGGAGTAGTAACAAATGTAATACCACTCCTCATGGTTTAAGAATCCAGTAACAAATGCAGGGGGCCCTGTGATGAGTCAATGGCAGGAACAGCAGCCCCAAGGACTTTAGGTCCTGTGGGGACAAACAGTGGAAGCATTTATCCTGAAGGAGTATCTCTGAAGGAATAGCATGTCCTTCAACCCAGCCTGTGCCAGCCAAGGTAAGGGCCAGCCTCCCCAGCAAACTTCCTTTGTGACTGGCCAACTAGAGGGTAAAGTTCTAACCAGATATCTTTTAAATACACAAATTCTTTCAGATGAACATTTATTTTTGTTTTTTGTTTTTTTTTTTGTTTTTTGTTTTGTTTTGTTTTTTTTTTTGCTTTTTGGTATGTGGGTAGCTCCCCGGCTAGGAATCGAACCCAGGCCTCAGCGCTGACAGCACCAGCGCCGAAGCCTTAAGCCACTACACCACCAGGGAACTCCCCTGAACATTTATTTTTAAGAAACAAAAACACTTAACAAGGGCCTCTTTTGGATCTAAAATACTTCTGTGTCCAAGGGAATCCTTATCTTTTGCCCCTAGGCTGGGAAAAGAGTATCTGAGACTTGTAGGTTCCAACTCTTTTTTTTTAAACTGGAGTGGGAGGTCCTCCTGGCTGGGGCAGCAGGCTGGTTGCTCAGTGATGTAGTAGAGATTCTGCCTTCCATAGAATTTGTTTGGTGCCAGGACAGCATAGGAAGCAGTTTCCCACTATCCTTAACCTGTGGCAGGGGCTGGATTTCTCATCCTTCCTCTGAGGTCAGCTCAGGTTTACAAAGTCTCTGCTTCCTTCTAGGTGGAGGCCGAGCTGATTGACAAGCTGGACAGCATGGTTTCAGAAGGGAAAGGTGATGAGAGCTACCGGGAGCTCTTCGGCCTGCTGTAAGCTGCTTTGGCCTCAAGCACCCCACATTGCGGGAGGAGGTGAAATGGGCTAATCAAGGGTAGGGGTGCAACTGACACTGGGCAGGCTTCAGAGGGTAGGTATCAGGAGAGACCCAGGTTGTTCCTGGTCATAACAGTGCCCACCTTCTGTCAATAAAACAGTGCCATCTCGACAGCTAGCTCTGTCAAGGGCTGCCACAGTTGACTGAAGAGGCAGAGGCAGGTGATAACTCTGAGCTCCTACATTTGCCGATAGGAAAGGATCATTATATGTCTTCATAGTGTGCACTGTGTCCAATTGGGCAGATAGCTCATGGGGACTCAATGAGTGCTAGCTACATTGTGGAAGGGGAGGGGGTTTAAACCCCTGCTTTGTAACATTGTACAGTTGACTTCTTGAAAAACACTACCCTGGCTGTTGCGACTTGAACAGATCATATTCCCTCTCCAGGCCAGTTTCCCTATTTGTGAAACAGGGTAGTTTTACTGAATGACATCAGGGTTCTCCCAGGTCTACCATTCATATCTTCTGTCCTGAGTTCATGGAGGCAAAGGACTTGCCACAAGGCTGAGTCCAACAGGAGGGACTCAGGAGAGCCATGGTCCTCTCAGACAGATAGTGATGTTGTATACCTAGAGAGGCTAGAGCTAAAAAACAAAGACGTTGACTGGTCTGTAGTCCCCTCCCATGTCACTCATTTCCAGCTTTGAGATTTTCTTTGCTTAAGAGCCATATTAAAGACAAACCTGTAAAATGTTTTTCCAGTAGTAATACTGTACTTTTACTTAGAACTTTACAGTGTACAGAATGTGTTCACATTGTTTATTTAATCCTCACAACACATCTGTGAGGTGAGCAGGCAAGTATTACCCTGATGAATGGAAGTGATGAAGCTGAGCTCAGCTCAGTTGCATGACCACTAAGCAGCAGCCCTGGGGGAGGACCAGATCTTCTGCTTTCAGGAGGGAGAGTCATTCTGTTCCCCCATGCCCACTTTGTTCCTTGATGAGTCACGTGATAAAATATGCAATTATTTGAAATTTGAATAATTATAATTTGTGAAAATGAATCCGTCCTTTAGTATTTCTCTCTTAGCTAAAGATGTTTCAAATTATGGAAGTAAGGCAGAGAAATTTCTCCCTAAGCTATGAACAGATGGCTTTACTATAAAGGAAGCACAGTAATAACTTGCAGTTGCTAATTACCTGACCAAATAGTGTTTCATAAACTCTTGTAAAATCATGTCTGAGAACTGAAAGCCATTGATAACATGGAGCAGCATTTATCAGTTTGAGTGTTGGGGAAGATGATTGTAGGTATGCTGGAAAAAGAATAAGTGCATCATGGGCTAATTAGTTTAAAAAAGACTCAAACAAAATTGAACATGCCTCTGTATTGTAGAATTTCTCAAAGCCTTTAATGTGCAGAAACTTAGGAAAATTCCCCATAAGGAGAGTGTAGTGACCAGCACTTCCCACATGTGTTTGCTCACAGAAAACCTCTCCCAGTCCCCCAGGACAGCAGAGCTCTGTGGAACACAGTGGCTTTATTCACATGATTCAGAGGCCAGAGCCAACGGTCTTGCCTTCTCTTTCTGGTGATGTGGGTCACATGGGAAACACTCACTTTCCCAGAAGTCTTGGCTCAGACTGGACGCTCTAGGCAAGGAAGATAGTCATTGCTGTAGCAGTGTTAACAGCAGCCAGGCTGTGGGTGTGAGTCCCTAGTGATGGGCCCTAGCTAGGCCTGCCAGTCCAGGTAACTTTCATGACCTTAGGGAGCTAGGGACAATGTGGAAAGGATTCGGGAGAGACCTGTGGGAAGGCAGAGGATCTCAGAAGCCAGGCTCTGGAGAAGCCAGAGGCTATCCTGAGGTACCAGGAGCATGAGGCTGGCAAGTGAGAAGGGCACTTGGGCATTTAGCTCTTGGCCTGGCACATTTTGCATGGGGGCATCCCCTGACAGTGGAAATGGCTGGGTGCAGTCCCTCAATTCGCTCACTATCCCCCATGCTGGGCTTTCAAGACTGCTGGGGCTCTTCCTTATTTTACACGAAGAGGGTGTTGTGTATATTTGCTGAGGATGGCTCTAAGAAGTGATAGAGGCAGTACTTTAGCCCCAAGCACCCCAGATGGCAAAGCCAGCTCCAGCCCTCAGTGGGCTCTTACTTGGCTACTTCTTCAGAACAGACTTCACAGTATACACTTAGAGGGGCTGGGGCTTTGAAACCCCTCCCTCAGTTCAGTGGCGTTCTTGTACAGGAAAATAGAAGATATGTTCACTTGTTGCTGCGAGTTCAGTAATTGCCTTGTCTTTGCTTTCTGCTGCATGGAGTAGAACCCAGCTGTTTGGGCCCTACCCCAGGTAAGACTGCAGTGTGGTAAGTCTGCCGTCTCCAGATCCATCACAGGCCCCATGGGCTCTGGGACCTCACTCTTGTGCCCAAGGAAGGCTTATAAATTGTGTATTATATTTGCTCTTCCACCAATAGCCTGCTGGAAAAGGTTGAACAGGAAACATGGCGCGAGACCGGCATTTCCTTTGTGACCTCAGTCACTCGCCTCATGGAACGCCTTCTTGACTACAGGTATCTTAGGCACTTACCTGACCTCTTCCCTGGTCACAGTAATCTCCCCAGCAAGAGCATCCTTGACCTTAAAGTTGAAACCATATGCCCCTTGGGAGAAGACTGTTTTGGTGTTAGGTACTATCACAAGTCATTAAGAATCTACTAATGATCAAGAAATGAGAGAGAGAGAGAGAGAGAGAAAACAAGTGCCTTCTCCCAAGGGTAAATCAAAGCTTCCTGGGATCCCTCCTGATATGTGGGCATATAGTCCTAGGAGACATCCCAGAATATGCAGCCATATGGCTTTCCATCCAGAAGGTTAAGGCTCAGGGAAATGAGAACAGCAGCGGGGTGGGGAGTTGTCTCCAGAGCAAGGCAGAAAACAACTGTAGGTCCTTAATGTAGCCCTTCCTCAGAGCCATATGGCAGTTGGGCAAGGGAAATATTGCCTGGTACAGAAGTGTGACCCAGAAGGACTTTCGGTTGGCTTTTCCAGTGTGTCGGGACCCTACTGTTCCATCTTTCCATTCTTTGCCTAGTCTTTTTATTTGTCCCTTGGTCCTGGCCATAAATAGATTAGAGGAAGCCGGCTGTGAGCTCAGAGATCATTATGCTACGTTAGTCTGAGAGTTCATGTGAAATTAGTTTTTTATGAAAGCCAGCCTTTTCATTTGATGGCTTTTGAATTAGCCCAAAAATGACAGTGAAGCTACCACTACTGCCTTAGTTACTCTCTCAGCAGTTTGAGTGGTGGCTACAGGTGCCTTTTTGAGCCTAGAGGAAGATGATAAGGAATGAGGAGGAATGATAGAGGAAACCCAGACCCGAGCAATAGTTGTCTCTTCTGCTACAAGATCTGGAAACACCAAGGGGAAGGGCATTTCCAACCTGCGGATCAGGAAATGTGAGGGAGTTTAGGCCACTTCCAGTTGCTGCTAAATAAAAGGTGCTGCTATGCCAAGACTTATGCTGTGCAGGGGACTTGGGTGTCCATTGCATGGGTCTGGATGTGGAAATGGCATTCTTGAGAAATGTGCTTGCATCTTGAGCATCCCCTCTTCCTGTGTGAGCTTTAGCTCATTTTTCCTGAGCCTTTGGAGGTCACAGGTGGCCTTTTGGGAACCCTTTTAGAATGGGGGCTCCTTTGTTCACACCATATCCCTAGTCTCTCTTGCACCTGCCATCAGACAGAGAGGATGGTAAGCAAAACTCTGCACCTCTTCCTCACTAAAGGTTGGCACTCTTCACCGTGGCCTACCGGAAGGAGCAGAAATTCATTTCTTAGCTTCCCATGCCTACTTCCTGTTTGATCTCTCTGCCTACCTTGCATGAGCAACTCAAACTCATAGCCAAAACTGATTGATTCTCCTCCATTTCTTGTCTTGATGGTACCTACAATATAAAGTTCGGATTCTTTCACATGGCATCAAAGGCCCTTCATAAACTGGCCTTTGCCCACCTCTCTGGCCCTATCTTCTGCCAGTTCCCAGTACCCATGCCTATATCCCAACCTCCCAGTTAGCATAAAAAGAAACACCATGAGCTTATGATTGCTCCCATTTATTAAAAAATATACCATGTGCCTTGTGCTTCATAGACATTGTCTCTAATCTCATAAGCAGCCCTGAAGAGTAATCCTTATTTTTACCAATGAAGAAACCCCATTGGCAGGATTTGAATCCAGATCTATCTGAATCCAGAGCCACACCCTATCTCCTCATCCGTCACCATTTACATTCTTCCCTTTTGGCTTCTCTAGGTATATCCTCCCAAGCGGTGGCCTCCAAACCTACCCTCATCCAGGAGGCTTTCCCAGACGAGAGCTTAGCTGGTTCTCTCTCTCTATCTCTCTTTCAGAGAATGAGTCATCTTGAATGATGATCATTTGTCACCTTTCTGACTCATCCAACAAAAGAGTGCCAGCTCCTTGAGGACAGGGACCCTTCTCCTTACCTCCCTGGTCACCCGCACAGAGCCTTGATAGCCCCCTGGCAGGTGCATAGTACATACTGATTGATTGGATAAACTTACTGGGAGACTATGCAGCAACCAAGGAAGTCTGTTCTACCCCAGTGCAATTTAGTTCAACAAGAACTTACCAAGAAAATAGTTGTTGAAAGCTAAAAAATATATACATTGATTATACAAATAATTACTAGATTGTACTCCAGAATGACCTGAATCCATAGCATGAGACTCAGTTTTAGACTGGTCTGAACCATAGGCACTGAGAGCAGTTCCTCTTCAACTTTTGTGTTAATGTCTTCAACTTTTGCATGAATCCCACACATTCTGTGTTGGATATAAAAATGCTCATGGGTAGCAACTGCTTCCTAAATTAGGAAGCAAAGCCCTAGGAGATTTCCTTAGTGCCATGGAACAGACAGGGCCAGTGCTAGGCTCGCAGGTCCTTAGGGCTCTAAGTGGAATCTCTGCCTGGAAGAGGCAGCTGGAGGTCATGGAGCCTATGTTTCCCAGGCCCTCCACTCACACTGAGTGCTGTCAGCCACTGCCATGGCCACACCATATGCTGCAGAAGCCTCTTTCAGGAGTGTCTTCTCTGCTCATCCTCCAGAGAAAGAGGGAAAAAGGAAAAGAGGGAGCAATGGTTGCTCCCAAGTCAGAGGCTTGTCTTCTCTGTTGAGTAGCTACATGGAAGAGTTGCAGAGCCCCACAGAAGAGAGGAATCTGCTGTTAGCAGTGACTGGGGGAGGCAGTCCTGGAGCACAGGAGTGTGTGGGGTCCCCTGGCATCAGTATGGAGGCCATTGCTTTTTTGTGTTGACTTGGCTGTGAAGTTCTAGTTATAGCCAGACAGATGGTGATGCCTGGTAAATATTTCAGATGCTTTCTAGAAAAGGCAAACCATTAAATGCTGAAAATAGCTAGGTGAAATCTCAGTGCCCTCCATGAGGGCAACTTGTTGAAGAGACAGATGCCTTGTGCCACTTTTTGGGTTGCTTGGAACAAGGTGAAAAGTCACAGTAGTTTCCTGTCCCTGCTAGCACTAAAGGTTCTGCAGTGGCATGTTCAGGACCCCCATGTCTGGCTACAAAGGAACCAGATGCCTCATGGGGTGAATGTGCCGATAAGGAAAACCTCGAAAGGAGGACCTTGGTTTCCAAACCCCACATGAGCAGCCCGCCTCCCTTGGGAAGGATCTATATTCAGTGTTCCCGTTGTTCTAAGTCTCACAGACCAGCCTGGTCCCCTCCTACACCCAACCTGAAAGCTGCTGGGCCCTGGCTGAGGCTACCCCTAAGTCAGAAAGAAGCTCCAAGTCTGCTGTGTCCAAGTAGAGGGGGCTCCAAGGACTAGCGTACAGGAAGGAGACCACAGGGAGAAAAGCCAACCAGTTGGTGACTGTGGCAGCATGCTGTAGTGGCTGTGGCCATAGGGTTCTGAAGCTAGGTCCCTGGAGTGGAGAAATTTGGCTTTTGTTGAACACTGTCCTATACAATGAAACTGGCTGTTCCAGAAAAGCTCAGTGCTGCCCTTTTTGGGAAGCTGAGGATTCAACCTTCTTTTCTGACACACTCTCCTATGCTAAGATCATTGGTAGGTGTCACTTATTTCCCTGATGTAGCATTTGGGCTCTACACTGTGCCACCATACAAGGGCTTGAGGTGAGCAGAGATCTTTGAGCCCTCAGGGTGGGCCTGAAGTTCAGAGATTGCTCACGGTGCAATTGGTATCTGCAGAAGCATCCCAGTCTGGGGTTTGGTCACACCAATGCCTCATTAACATTGGAGTTCTATGTGTTGTCCCAGAGGTAGTGCTTCGAGCCAGGGGACACTCACCTGTACTCCCCTTTCCAGGGATTGCATGAAAGGAGAGGAATCAGAGAATAAGAAGATCGGCTGCACTGTTAACTTGATGGTAAGAGGAAATGGGCTCTTCCTCCTGTCCTGCACTGTGATTGGCTGGGCCATCACACAAGGCATAGAATGATTTCTGTCCTGCACTGTGTAAGCCTAAGACTTTGAGTCAGGACATCGGCTCCATTACTGCTGTCTTGGAGACCTGCACTCAAGTCACATTGGGAAAGGAATGAAATGAGCTCCTCTTTGGACAGAGCTCTGGCCAGGCCTCTTGGCAAGGTTACAGTTCTGACATATTCCAATTCCCAGTCTGCCCTGACCCCAGTCTACATTGGCACACTTCCCCTTTATCACTACTCAGGGATCCTACAGATCTGCTAGTGGCTCCACCCCCAGCAGGTGTGCCTTCTGTCTGGTTCTTTCTCTTTCTGGTGTTGGCTGCCCCCAGCGCCTGCCCTCCCTCTCCTGCCCAGGGCTCTGGTCAGCTGCCTGGAGCTCAGGTGTGGCCTTCATGGAAGGCAGCCTCCTCCATCTTTGTGTGTATTTCCTTCTTTCTTACAGAACTTTTACAAATCAGAGATTAACAAAGAAGAGATGTATATTCGCTACATCCATAAGCTCTGTGACATGCACTTACAGGCTGAAAACTACACAGGTGAGTGCAAGAGGGAGAGCCCTGCCTCCCCATGAGGACAGGCTGGACAGATGTACACAGCTGGCAGAGAAAGGCTCTGGACTGGTGTCTGCAGATCTCAGCAGAGTGCCCGAACCCTTGCTCCCCTCTACCTCACTTCTTTCCCTCAGCTCCTTTGTAACATGGTAGAGGGAAAGCAGGTGGAATTTCCACCTGTGCCTTCATGCCATTTCATCTGTTGCCTGAAGCTGTACTGTTCTCCTTGCTTCCTGTGCACCCTCTCTGAGGCCTCAAGAATGACTTCCAAATTCCGGTGTGCTCAGTTCAGTGTCCTGAGCTCATTGTCGCTCCTCATAAGCAGAGATTTCTTAGGACCTTCACAACTGGAACTGAATGAGGCCATAAAACAGAAGCATCTGCCTATAACCCTGGGACTTCGAGAGCTCACTGGCAGACCTGCCTTGTAGTCTAGACACAGTGAGCAATCACACAGTGAGCTTCCAGTAGAGTGTGGAGAGTGATCATCTGGCTGATAGACCCTTTCATTGTATCTACAATTTAATCCGTTCCTAAGGCCTTTACTAATAGAGCACATTTAAAAGCATTTCATTGTGCCTGTCACACACTTTATGAGCACGACTCTTGAGTCAAGAGGGTAGTTACATGCATACTCTATGTGTCCTGCCTGATCACCTTGAACCAGACTTCCCCCAAAATAGCCACCACCTTCACTGTGGTGACCAGCCAGTACATCTTGGCTTTTGAGCCATAAGACTGAAATGTGTGTGATACTTGTAGACCAGGAAATTCAGGCTGTTCTTATCCACTAACATAACTAGTTAGGTGGATTTATAGAAACACAGAATTCTTGTTCCTTATCTCTAGATCATACAGAGTGTTTGGCATGGATGCCACCTTCTCTGACGACACAGCTTGCCAAAGATTAAATCTGATGACTGAGCTGAATCTGCTACTCTGCATCCACTTCTACCCATGATCCCAGCAGCCCATTGAGAGGGCAGCAAAGTGACAGACTGATAAACTCTGTGTATCAGCATTGGCATTTACTAAACTCCTGGAGGACAAGGCCATGACTGAGAGGCTAGGCTAAGAGTTTTGGTAGAGAGCAGTTTCTGAGCCTACCTCTGTGGCCTCAGGAATGACATCTGAAAAGAATATATTGTTTTCTAAGCTCAAAGGCAGGCCTCAAGTGCCACGGGCCGGTCCGCAGAGAGATACAGCTCTCCAGACCAGTGAGGAGCCCTGTGCATCCCTGGGCCAGAGGGCGAAGTGACCAGAGGACAGGCAGAGTGGCAAGGATGAGGAAGAGGCCAGAGCACCTGTGCAGGCTAGTGGGCCTGACTGAAAGTGGATCACAAAATAATCAGAAATGAAGTTCTTCATGCCCATGGGGAACAGATTTGAGTAGAGCCTTGGAGGCCAAGCTGAAGCTAGAATGAATGAACCTTCCAATAGGAGATGCCCACTAAAAACGAGTAAATAGAACAGGAAAGAGCAGACAATGTAGTGAGGCCCCTGAGCAGCAGCAGTAATTCAATGTGACACTGTCCTCGGTGTTTAGGAAGCTCCAGGCTTTAGCTGCTGCTCTCTTATGTAACCCTCCCTAACTGTTCCACATGTAGAGTAAGGTGTCACTGGGCCTCTGCCCTTCATCTACCATCAACCTTAGATTCCTCCAGGAATGGAGCTCCTGGCTCCAGGCCAGTCACATATTTACCACCATTCACACTTCTCTCTGGTCCTGTTAGAAAAAGTAGCAATGAGGAGAAAGCATCATTCCCAGGGCCATGCTGAGATCAGAAAATGGAACTGCTTACCTTGAAGCTGGCTTAGGAAGAGCAGAGGGAAGCCTCGGTCAGTGTTCACCCCTGCAAGCCAAGTCTGATGAGCTTGGAAAGGAAGCTTGAGTCAGTTGAGCAAAAAAGAACCCAAGAGCTCTCTCTGATGTGTCCATGTGTCCCGAAGCAAGGCAGCCTGTGCACAGACTCCTAGGTAGCTGGGCCATACTTGATCTGGACACTTAGAACAGGTGACCAGGCCATGGGAGGGAGATATCTACCAGGTTCTTTGGCTCCTTCAAGCTGTGGTCAGGGGTTGTCTCACCTTTGGTATCCAGTGTCCCTGACAAGGGCTGCACGTGCCTCACCCTGGCATGCTGCCCAGCCCAGCTCCTGGACTTCCATCTTGCCTGTGCCCACAGAGGCTGCATTCACTCTGCTCCTTTACTGTGAGCTGCTGCAGTGGGAGGAGCGGCCTCTGCGGGAATTCCTCCACTACCCATCTCAGACAGAGTGGCAGCGGAAAGAGGGACTGTGCCGCAAGGTCATCCACTACTTCAACAAAGGCAAGGTAAGGTCACTAGACCAGCCTCCCCACCTTTAGCTTTTGTTCAGTGTTGTAGGGGTGGCAGCAGCTGCGGAGGGTGGTGAGTGGGTGGATGCCCATGTGTGCAGCAGGTTTGGAGGCAGCATGATTTTCTCTGGGGAAAAGAAAACAACTTAATTCTGTAGCTTGGAAGCCAGTACCAGATTGGGGGTGTATGACATCTCCACATACCAGCTTTGCATGTCTATAAATGCCAGTGCTCCTCCGGCAGGGTTCCTGGGCCTGAGCTTCTGTTTACTAGACTGATTTACAAAATGGGTGTGGCTTCCTAACCTACTGTAGAAAATGAGTTGTGCAAATGAATACAAGTCCAGTACTGCCTTTCACTGGTACACATTCTTGTCCTGATTGCTTCCCCTCACAGCACAGCTGAAGGCTTCTTTCGCTGGGGTTATTCTCCATCAGACTCGATGCTGTGGAGTGGCAGACCTTGTCTGCATTGGTTCTGGCTTCCTTGAGGCTTCTCAGCCGTCCTGCTCCCATCTCTGGGAGAGCTCCTATGGGCCCTCTGACCACCACCTTTGCTTGTGTCCCACTCACTGGAAAGGCTAATGTATAATTGTTGAAGCTGCTCCTTTGAGCAAGTTTAAAAAGCTGCAACAGAATCATTCAGAGAACTATAGTGGCTGAGGCCCTAACTTGAATGGAAAATTGGTTTTTTAAAAGGAGTTTTTTCATCATAAAAAAGATTTAAACATTAATGACTTTTGCCCATAAATCAGAAAACATTTATCAGTTTTATGTAACACAGGAGACTTCTGTGTTTGTCAGAAACATTCACCATGCAGGGATAAGCAAGAACCTTTCTGAAACCTCAGGAGCTCTCATGTAACCTAGCCCATAGAGGAGGCTCATGCTCCTTGCTCAGCCAGCAACACCTGACTGACCCATAGCACCAGCTCACAGCCTCTTCTCCTCACTGGTCCAGGGCTGGACTTGGGGTCCCACGCTAGTACACTTTTAGGCCTGTCTTCCTGGCATACAGCCTGCCTAGAGCTGCCACTTATCCACATGCCCAGCAAACCCTTCCAACTGGGAGGAAATTACATAAGCCTATTGTGAGTGGGCACAAGTGCTTTTAGTATAAGAGGGCTGTCCAGAAAAAAATCCAACCATAAGTGCTTCTGTTTTTCATATTACAAGGCTGGGATACTTTCTGGGGACAGCCCTTGTATTCATTCTCTTTTCTTTCCATGGGCAGAGTGCAAAGTGAGAGTTATGCTAATCTTGTAGGTGGGACATGTGAACATTAATGGTCCCCTCTTCATCCTGTACTATAGTAGTGTTTAGAAAAGCAGTTGAAAGCTTAGCACGGACAAGAGAATGAAAAGCAAAACCCGCCCGAGTGTTGTGGGTGATAAGGAAGGGGAGAACTGGGAGGCCCCATGGCCACCTTTTTGGGGAGCTCCCACTCCTGGCAACTGTGCCTTTGCTGTGACTTGCTGGAGGAGCAGGTTCTGTGCTGAGTACAGAGCACTCAGTGAGCCCTCTCATGAGCTCATCCTCAAAAGGGTGTTTATCAGATTCATTCTTTTGGGCTAATACAGGCAGTTCAGCTTCTCTGTTTCTGTGCCTCAGAACCTGGTAGAACAGGTGGGTAGGGCTACCCAGTTTCTACCAGGTAGGGCTACTACCCAGTTTTTTTTTAAAGTAGCCAGGGTTTTTCTTTAGTGGCTCCCAAAAAGCAAAATCTGGCTGTTAACAGGAAAAGTGCTCCTATAGCGTTCTTGGCATCAGGAGGAGGGTAGAAAAAGAAGGAGACTTCAGGGAAGGGGGTTCTAGCCCTCACTACTGCCAGCACACCCTGCTTCACAAGCCAGGCCCTCCTAACTTTTCTTTCACACGCTCCCAGCCTCTATTACCTGCCTTAGACAGACAATCTAATTTCCTTTGTTCTCATGTTTTTTTTCTGAGTACCCAGAAGGACTGAATCAGAAGTTCAACTCTTGGCCATAGCTTAGCCCTGGGCCATTCTCACCAGTGGTAACTAATCTAGGAACCTGCTCCAAGGTGAACTGGTGTTTGATCTGCAGAGGGTCAGCTCTCTCAGGCCAGATAAGGAAAGAGGGACACTCTGGCAGAGTCAGGGTTAAAAGAAGGAAGGAGAGGTATGAAGATGGGAGCTGGTGCTTCCACACAGGGCAGAGGGAGCTGAAAGGAAGGGAAGCTGGACAGAGGCCTCTGGCCCCTGTTTATCTGGCATTCTAATCATCAGGACTAGACCAGCCTTCTTTGTGGGGATGAGGGTTGGCTCTTCTGCCTGAGGGTTGCTGTTGCTCATGCTCCTTTGAAGGAATGACTAGTCTGTTGCTGCTGGTATGTGTGTATAAACAAAAGTACAAAGACTGACAGTTTGGAGTCCCAGGATTTGCCGCCTTTTCCAGTTTGATTAGAGTGAGCCCTAAGTCGTTGCAACTTTTGTGCCACCCCTGTTGGGTGGGTGACAAGGATATGAAAAAAGCACACATCTGCCAGAGCTGGTAGAAGTGGTTGGATTTCAGACACTGGTAAGGAGTTTTAGAATCAATGGCTTTGCTTCCTGCCAGAAGGAAGGAAAGCAAGAGCAAAGATGTGCAGAAATTATATTTGTAGCATATTCCCTACCTGTGTCTAGAGGCAGCTCTCAAAGCCCCCAGACCCACCAGATTTCCAGCACAACTCTCAAGGCTGGCAGAGTGTCTTAAACACTCTTGGTCCTGGTTCACTCTAAGGCTAATTGGGGGTGGGGGAGGGTCTGGAGAAGCAGGGCTACAAATTAGGGCAGAGATGCCAGCAAGACAGATGAGCATTGATCCCAATAGAGGACAAGACCTGCTTTACTGGGAGCTGTATCAGCAGAGTGCCTTGAGCCCCACATGGGGCCCTCATCACTAAATGAGCAGTTCCCCACAGGATGCTCCTGGTAGGCCGGCTAGGAGTTTGCACACAGCTCAGCTGCTTAGCCAGCTGCCTGCCGGGCAGACTCTGTTGTGGTCCTTGGCTGAAACCTGACCAAGCAAGACTGACATGTGTCCCCTTGAAAGCTGTAGTGTAGAGGTGCAAGAGGCTGTCTAGCTCCCTGAGGCAGAGGCATTGGCTTGGAGTGGGGAGTCAAGATCTGTTGAAAATTCTTTTTGGCTTGTTTCAGTCTTTTTAATTGGTCCTGCAGTTTCATTCCATATGGCATTAATTACTTCAAAGGATAGAA